>PVHY01003920.1:0-94992 GCA_004024945.1 Uropsilus gracilis
CTTGAAATGAAAATGGAAGCACCTCAAATGGTAAGAAGACAGCTGTAAAACTAAGCAAGCTGCCCCCCCACCCCACAGGAATACTTCATTTTGAGAGCTTAAAAATGGAACCATTTGACAAAATACCTGAATAAATGAAGCGTAGAATGTCTGATAAGCAAGAACAAAAGATGGCATCTTTGACAATGACTCGTAATGGTGGGTTGCCTGCAGACTCCTGACTGGCACCTGGAAAGGCAGGGTCTCTGTTTATAGCAAAGAGATCCTGGGTCGTCCGAATGATGCTGGAATCCTGAATATCTGCAGGACTCTTCACATTGAAAAGCAGCATGAAAACATGGCTGACGGCACAGAGAACGATCTTGTGGGCCTCCACGACATCCTTCAAATCTGGGTTGTAGAACACCACATCCACACACTGGCAGCAAAACAGCAAGTTGTTTAAATCGGAGTTATAATGTGAAGCCTCAGCCTTTAAGACAGGCATCTTTTCTGTTCCAAAAAAAGGAAATAAAATAAGAAACTACTCTTTAGATCTGCAGACCTAATCATGCCAGCTTTATGGTAAACACAACAAAACACTATTTTTAAAATATTATTCGGTTTTATCATATGAAATTGCCAATATGTGGCCATTTTTAATCTATAAAGATAACAAATTTATGTAGCACAATCTGATTAGAAACATATATAAACTAATTATCTGGAGTAGAGTTTCCTGACATAGATGCACAGCAATGCTGTTACTTTAGTACAAACCCTTTATGGCCCATTCATGCCATAAAGGCAATAACACTGTGAGTTTCCCAAATGTCATTTGTATGTTCTGAAATAAAGTATTCCTCTAATCACTGAATGTTAGTGTCATTTTTTAATTTCAAAGAATAAAAATAATGTTAAAATACAAATTTTGAGTAAGTGCTGAAGAGTCTAATAACCTCAAATCTGAAGTCTTTTCTTCCTAGAACTGAAATGTAGGGAGGGGGCTAAGTGTTAAAACTACAGCCTCTTAAAGTCAGGACTCAGGGTCTTGGACTCTGGCTTGAAACCATCTTGATCATTTTACTGTAATTCTAAAGGCAATCTTTCTTCTTCTTCTTAACACAGTGTTTCCCCCAAACCAGCATATTCTCATCAGCACACCTCAGAGATTGGCAAGATTCCTAATTTCTGAAAGAGGATATAACCTTCTATTTCCTAGTCTGATCACTCACAAAGATAGATGAGTTCTCAGTCAATTCAGAATATTCACACCTGACCACATTCAAGTCCTTCATCAAAGACCCCCACGATGAAAGGTGTGCTAACTTTTATCCAAAGCTGAGTTGAGGAAAGCATTATCAGCAAAGAAAAGAGATGGTTGGAAACTGCACAATCATCTGCAGGAGTGGAACTCAAATTTTTTTAGCCATGAGCATTCTTTATTTTAAAGTAAAACTCAAGTCTATGAAACAGACAAGGTACTTTAAGGGTCAGACTCTTTCAGCCCTGCACTACCCCTTTCTGTTCCTCCACTGCCTGAGGTACCTTCATAGAACTTCTTTAGAGACTAAGCAATCTGAAAGCCATGTGCCCATAGCCCAAAATCTGTCTTTGAAAAAGTCAAAACCAGAATGAAGTATAACCAGACTGGCATCAACCTGGACCTTGGGTTACATTCAGTGTGTACCCACACTGTGGAGCTCTCCTAACAGAAGTGCACAGGAAGCAGCCTCTGATCGCTGAGACTGCTAATGCTGATAAACTTAAGACCTTGTCCTTCAGACACCTAGAGTAGTCGAGGAGGACACACACCGGCTATTCCTTTTAGCACTAAATGACACACAGTACTTTGCCTTCTTTTTCAAACAGGTGTGTTTGCTCTTCTATTTGATTAGAAAGAACCAAAAAATCACCTATCCCTATCACTTAAGTGGCTATTCCCTATCCAACTTCTCAACCAGGAAGTAATTAAGCCGCAAGTATTTGCTATGTAACAAACCACATCTCCTCTTTCACTTTGTACACCAGGAAGTTAAAAGTCAAGTATGTGTATTAGTTATGATCTTTAGATAGATAATTTTAGGAAACCCATATTCATTTGTATTTTCCTGAGTCTTTACTAATATCCCTTCATTCAACCAATATTTACCAAGTATCTACTTTAAAAAAATAATATCCATAACAAATGAATCTGGAGAGAGTATTATCCTATTTCTATCATAAAATTATGCCAAAAATATCTGATAATTAATTTTATTTATTTTTTAAACTTTACTTGCCTTTCACCTTATATACTATGAACATTTTCAAATATCCAAGAAATTGAAACATGAGCAAGCATCCTTCACATAGATGCTGAAATAATTTAACATGTTTACCTTCTCTACACATACCACACACACAGAGATGCATACAGTCATACTGAATCATTTAAAAGTACGTTGCAATCATTGCAATTTTTTGCTAAAAACTTTCATATTCATTTCCTAAAAATAAAGACATACTTCCATTAACCACAAACCATTATCATACCTAAGATTTCATAATAATATCTAATTTTCAGTTCACATTAAATTGTACCTAGTTCTTCCTAGAAGATCTTTTAAATATTTATATTGAACCAGAAAAAGTCAATCAAGCTTCATGCACTGCACCTCATTAGACTTCATAACAGTGCTGACCACATTCATTATTTTGAAGAATCAATGAGGCAGAAGTTATTAAGTCAGTGTTCTTCAAAATAGTCTACATGCACCATTGCTTCAAATTCACTTGAGAAGCTTATTTAGAAAGGAGATTCTGGACACTATCTCAGATGGGCTGAATCAGAAGGGGAGGTGAGCCCTGAACATATTAAAATTTGAGAACACATGCTCTAAGATTTGAGAGATGATCTATAGCAAATATCAACCTTATGCCTAGACACTATTAGTTAAGTGCACCTGGTTGTTCAAGTTGAGGTGGTCGAATTCCATGAAACGAGCTGCTCATTTTCCTTTTCTTCATTTTTTCACTTGTCTTCTGATTTAAGGCTTGAATCATGAAATACTCCAACTAAAACATGAATCAAATTTTAATTAACAGTCTGACAAAATGCTTTATCTGTCACCACTTCTTGTACCCCAAATCACATCTGCCAAATATTTTAATGCCAGTACCATTTGTAAACACTTTTAGATAATTTTTAGTTAAAAAAACAATGTATCAAGTGAAACAGATTGTGCCCTGTATAAACATAAATAAACTAACTCTTAAAGAAGAAACTGTTGATTCTCTTGAATAATCAAGAAAGTGAAGCAGATACCAATACCATGTGACTGTTCATAAGTGTCTGCTGAGCAACCTATAGCAGTTAATACCAGCAGCATTCAAGGTAGGCAGAGATCTGGCTCTGTGTCAACAGATACTCATCTCAGCTAAGTCATATGTTTTATGCTAATTTTTTCTTGAATAAACTAATTTGAAAGACATACTTTATTTCATAAACTGTAATTCTTCATTGTTACAGGCCTGTGACTTATATTGTGAGGTCTGGGGTTAAATTACAAAGGAAAGCCCATGTATCACATATCTAAATATTTAAATGTTGTAAATCACAGAAACAAATCATCTTATGAAATATATTCTATCATTCCGCTTTGACAAATTTATCATCATAAAGGCCTGGAAGACCAGCTTCAGATTTATAATCTCTGACTCCTCAGAGTTTTATGTAGCAGAGAGAGCAATGACCCCTAACTCTCAGGCCCCACGACTGCCCCTTCTTACTCCCTGCTCCATCCTAAGCTTCAAGCACATCTGGACATCATGTGGACATCCGTGTCCACACACCTACACTCCATCCTCCACATTCTTCATCAGCAGTCAGCCTTGGGCCACCTCTCCAGCCTATGACTGCATACACCAGCAATTCAGAAGGGCAGACCCAGAAAAGAAACTTGTACAGGCCCAGGAAACAGGCAAGTATCAGTTCACAGGAAGAATAATTCTGGGGTCCTGGTTTTTGGCAGGTATGATGACAGTTATGTTCAACAGAGCTTTCTGATCAGTGTTGATGGGAATGTTTTATAATATATGTGTAATAAATACAGTAGCACCCCCTAGCCACATGTACCTATCGATCACCTACATGTGACATCTTAAGAAGTAGAATAATTTAAATATAAATATTTTATATTTGTAAATATAAAATGTGGCTAGTAGTTATCACACTGGATCGTGCAGGTCTCGAAGGAGTTATGAGCTATGAACTCTAGCAGGTACAATCCCTTGGCTCCAATCCATGCCCTGTGGGCTGGGGTACAATCAGAGGAGGGCCAAACAGGGTTCTTGAAAGATCAGGAGATGTCCCCTGCTCTTGTTTGTGTCAAAGGGTAATCCCTGACTTTTAAATACATAATCTAAATGCTCCTTTTAATCTGACATATCTCTGTTAATGGTCTTGCAAGTACTTTTATTTACTACTCTCAAGATGTCAGTTATACTTAGCTATGCAAGAGTCCAAAAAAGAGATCATTCTGATCTTTTTCACATACCCTCATTAGTAAAAAAACAAAAACAAAGACACCATGTTTTTCCTCTTACTTTGGCTCTATCTTCAATCCTCATGCTGCCAAACCCTATGTGCAAACTAAGTCTTAGGACAAAAAGAAATAAAGAGGGGAGGCAAAAAGAGACAGAACAAAGTAGAAATTGGAAGGTGGGAAGAGTGATTTTGAGAATTTCAGAATCTTGAATGGGAAACGAGGAGACCTCAGGCCCAATAGCACCTTTTCCAAAGAAAGAAACCAAACTATCTTCTCACTCCCCACCCCCACTCCCTTGGGTATTTCAGGAAAATATAAAATTCTTGGACCCAATTATTATCATCTTGATGGAAAAATTAGATTTTTCCACCTCTCTCTAACTTTCTGCCCACTACTTATTACTACAGACAAATAAGAGAAACGTTTCTCATAGTGATTGATGATATCAGTATTGTAAGCATACCGCCCCTTAATGCTGTATTGTTATTAATGTTCCTTTATATTAGTAGGCAAATAGCAGCCATCTGTATTTGATAGAAATCAGAATTAGTTCCTATTTTACTCAGTTTATTAATTTCAGTAAAAAATAATTTTAGAATCATCTGTGCCAATCTCAACATCTTGGTGTGAGTTTACATGATAAATATTGAGGCAGAAGAATAGTCAATGAAGAGCTGGGGAACTAACGGAGAAGTCCAAAGTAGTTAACGTAGAGTTTGCTTTGGATTAAATCTCTTATAAATATGTACTAGATTTGTTTACAGAGAGGAGTTGCTTCTTAGAGAATTGGAAAGACAGGATCAAAGTCAGTAAGAACCTAAATGACAACTCCACATCCCCCAAGGATCATGCAGTCCTAACATTCAGAGTTGGCGCTGTGTGCTAAGACAGGTCTCCAAATGCTTATAGAATGCAATAAATGCCACTACAACAGAGCAAGCAACTCCTGGTTCTCCACACAGCCAACAAGAAGCTACTTCTATAAATAGTATACTTGATATCTTCAAGGTACACCAAGATCAGGACTATATGAAATCTTGCCAAAGTACATATAGAAGCAGAAAAATTATTCTTTCAAGTAATAAATAGAAATGGAGAATTTCCAGGTCCCACTGGTTCAGGCTATGAGGCTTGATGAACCATATAAAGATTATCATTAAAATGAACAACACAAACTCATGTACGTCAATGTGTTTTTGATATGTACAACAGAAGCCAATAAAGTCACCAAATGGAAAACTGTAAAATATCAAATTAGATAACGGAAAATGTTTCATTTGAGAAAAATAAAATTATATTTTACTCTGATAAAACCCTCCACTGTTATTTCATTTCTTGGTTTAAAACCAATTACACTATTAAAATGGAAGTTCTAATTGACATTCTGGAAAAGAGCTAATAAGCCAATCTGCCACATGATTTTGGTTTATGTAACAGGAATTCTCACTTACCACGCCTCCAAAATACTTTCCTATGTAGAAGTCATCAAGGCTGTGGAGCTCAAGGTAGGTAGCTCCTAGTTCTTTAGCAAGTTGGATTCCTTCAGTGGTGCTAACACAGCTCCCTCTGTCAGAGGTACACAGTGGACATGTACAAGGTAATTCTTCTGAGAAAATGAATATGAATAACAAGAGCTTTGAAATTAAACAGTAAAAGAGCTATACAGACAATCTGTACATTAAACAACACAGGAAGAGCTCATTCTAGAAACACAGTTCAAGGACTTTTAGTACAGCCATTACCCATAAAACTCTGAATTAAAAGTATCAATGATAACAGAAAGGTCCTCCAAATAAACAAACTGTAACTGAAAAAAGAATAAACAGTCCTTTACAGGAGAATTTTAAAACAAGTGAATGAATATTATTATGTCTAGTCTAATAATTAGGTCAATCATCAAGTAATAGCAGGCATTCTTCCTTTTATATAACCTTGACATTCCCAAATATTAATGCAAATGTAATAACCTGATTGCCCATAGAAACGATGGAATACAGTGGGTTGGTAGATTTTTTTTTTTTGTAGTAAACTTTAAACATATTCACCAAGTTTGAATATACATACACTTGTAATAGATTCCTCAATTTGACCTGCATCTTCAAGGCTGCATAATTGCCATTCTCTTTGTGGATTTTCATATAAAGCATATTCTTAGTAAAACAGACATTCCACTGATTAGACTTTAAAGCATAGATCAACTGCAGAGCCCATATGCAATCATCCTTTATTTTTTCTTCAATATTAAGATATCAAAAAATGAAAGGAGTATTTACTATAAACGTGGTACTCCAATAGTTATGGTTGTACCAGGTACAGCTCTAAAAATTGAGAGGTGGTAGATCAAACTATTTATTAGAATATTCTTTAACAAGGCTAAAAATATATGTTCAACACTTAATCTGTCAGTTGGCTTTGTTTTATTTCATGCCTCAGCATGAGATGGCACCGTTCAAAAGGCAGCCAAATTTAAAGGGGTAGATAGGCATTTTCCAAACTGCATGTGGTTGTAGGTTGGCTGGGAAGTGTCTCTGAGATGGAAATTGCTGTGCAGGATCTTTACTGGGGGTGAACTTGGTAATAATTCTCTTCAGGATTAAGTGAAACAGGACTGGGAAGCAAAAAAAAAAAAAAAATCAGACTACAATAGAGACCTCAAATGAGCCTGCAGGGGGTTCTGCCCTTCAAAGCCCCTTTAGATCGTTCCCCAGTTGGGGAAGGCAGCTAGGCTTTTGTTTCCCTAAACCAGTCAGTAATTACAGAAGGGCATAACCTCGAGTAAGTGGCTTCTATCAGCAGGTGTTGACCTCAAGTAGAAGCAATCAGTTATCCCAACAACAAAACGGTTTTATGTGGGAAGCAACAACAGAGTAGGGAGCATATTGGCAAATATATTCATGGCAAGACCCATGTGCACTTCCCTATATCAAGGGCTAACAACCCCTTATATAACCTCTGGCGAACTTCCTTCCCCGTTCCACTGAAGGGAACAAATGGCATTACTTCCTAAGAGAGACACCAGACAAGATGGAGCTTATAGTTTGCTCATTTACACATGTGAACACTCTCCTTCTAGCCTCCCAACCTCATTTGAACAGGATTCTGAATATTAAGGTTCACAGAGGTAACATCTGGAATGGAACTCTGCTGTGCATCATCAGCAGTCAACAAGCTGGGTACCTGAAGGAGGAAGTATAGTGGCTCTAAAAAGGCATTTGAGCAACTTTTCCCAGCAAACAAATTCCTACCACTGAGCTTCATAAGGATGGAAAACATGTAGGTACATACCTGATGTGTACCAAAGACACTGAATCATACTACATATGTAACCATGGAGAGCACATGTGACTGATTTTTAGAATGCAAACACAAGTAATCACATCCTCATTTTACAGAGGCTTAGAGAAATTAAATGATTCAAATTGTGTATTAGAGATGGAGAAATAATAAAATTATGATGTGAGCATCTGGTCAGAAAGGGGCATTAAAATATAGTTTAAACAAAGAATTATTAATTCACAGATACAGAAACTTAAAAATTAAAGTTTGAATTAAAGTTTTAAAGTTTAAAATTAAAGTTTTAATGTTTGAATTCTTTGAATTATGCAGCTCTAATGTTAGAGTTTGCATTTACTTTTTCTAAGATCATTTCAAATTTGGGGCAAATAGTTTTCATAGAGAATTTAATCTATCTTGAAAAATAACACATTGGTATTTTGCATTCTTCACAAGGCCTTCCTAAACAGTGCCTTTGATCTTCTGAAGACAGAGGCCCTCTTATGTCTACAAAGCTCTCCTTATGTTGATGGAATGGAGTGGGTAGGCAGATCATCTTATTAAACTTTATTTCTGAACAAAAATAAAGCTAAGTCAGCAGTGACTCATAAAAGATTAAGTAAACACAATGTAAAACAATTTTAAACAAATAATCTTGGTTTAAGGAAAATCCAACTAATTTTAGATTTAACCTAGCTCTACGAAGGTTTTTGCTGTGTGCAGCCATAATCATCTTACTGACAAACATTCCTCAAAACTCCCTTTCTATGTAATTCTATAGCTCCTCTAAGTCACAGAAGACATTGCTTTTCATTCACAAATACTCCAAAAGTGCTTAGTCATTATGTGTTGGGTAGCCAAAGAACCAACAAATCATTTATGGTTTAAGTAAACCTACATGTACATTTCACCAGGAGTAATAAGAGCACCTAAAATAATTTTTGATTGTGGTGCTTCTTCAGTTTTCACCCCTGTGAGACTATCTCATGATCACAGAGACTCTCAAAAAGAGATTGCTACAATCACTCCTACTTAAAACTACAGTCTTTATCTTACATGTTGTCTTTTGTTATCACAAAATGTCTACTTCCAAATAAATGCAATATAACTCTGGTATTCAAAGGAACAGCATCTTTTTCAAAGCAACAGCTTTGAGAAGCTACAGGGTAATTCTTACAAAGCGCTTAAAAGCTTTAGAAATCCAAAGAACCTAACCTAGCAATGTATTCTGTTCTAACAAGAGCTTCAAAGAGAAAGAAGACAGGATGTCCATTTTCAGGAGCTTAAAGACTTGAGTACACTGAATATGTTTAGAAAAATAGTTCTACCTTAAAGAAAGATTGAATATTTAGTAAAAGTCAGAAATTTATTCAGAGCCAAGTATGATGAAGCAGACATAAACACACAGTGAAGCTTGTCAAAACATGTGGAACAAAGGAAAGAGATGAGACTGTGTTTGCTGAACTAATTCTGCTAGAAAGCAGTCACCAGGAGAACAACCAGTAATATTTCAAGCATTTGCAAGGGGTCTTGGAAGAAGGAATGACAATGAATGCCCTTAATTTGAAAAGCCACACTTCACATTTTAATCACTTATAACCACAAATTACAAGGTAAATTAACTTCATCTTGTTAGTGAAATTGATTTTTTCACCTGTGTATATCATTCATAAAACCATTCATTCATTGAACAAATGTCTACTGAAAACTTAACACGCATCATATACTGAGATTATAAAGTCACAGATAACAGAAATCAAGGTGAATTGAACCAAGATAGACAAGATTGCAAGCAATTACAATATAATAATAAGCACTAAAATAAAGTCATGCAAAATCATGATGAGAAAAGAGGAGGGATGTAAACTTGCCTGGAGAACGAAGAAAGACGTCACAAAAACAGCTAAGGATTTAAAAGAAAGTATGAATTTGATAGCATATATGATAGGGGTTGAGCAGTCAGAAACTCCAGTCAACAGTATAGCATATGCAAAGCCCTACATGTGAGAAAAAAAGGGGTTACATTGACTTTTAGTTTCAAAAAGGCCAGTTAAATCCACATTGCACTCTCCTCTCCCGTATCCATGGAATCACAGAAATGATGAAACAAAAAGGGTACATGGGCGCTGAAGGGAAAGAAGGAGCAGGGAAGGAAGAGATGGAGGGTTAGGAGGAAGAGGTGAGATGCCTGTGCACAGCAACGCTCAGAAACTAGGGGTGCCTGAGAGGTGAAGGCAAACAGCACAAGAACAAAAAGAGAACTGAAGCTGAAAGTACAGCTGGGCTCCCACTCACTGTGACAACATCAAGGGAGTTCACTGCTGTGTCATGGGGGAATAAGGAGGAGACCAGCAACAACTGGTCTCCTGAAGATTGGCTGGAACATCCAGTGGAAGCAGCAAGGTCTTAAATCCTGTCAACTCCCACCCCTACTCAGAGAGCAGTGGGGCAGAGAGTGGGGAAGACATCAATCAATCCAAGGGAAAATCTAAACTGCCACACTAAGCCAATTAAGAATTATCTCATTTGAGGAGCAGCCACACCATGAAATAAAATCACACAAGTCACACAGAAAGACTTAAAATACCCCTTTATAACCAGCCTTAATAGACCAATTCGAACAGAATTTTAAAATAGCTATAATTAGTTGAGAGATTTTTTTTTAAGTATTGCATCAAGACAGGGCTAGAAAATCATGAAAAAGAACCAATTAAAAACTTTTCTATATGAAAAGTTGCTGAAATTTAAAAATGTTAAATTTTAACCCATATCAAGCAATTCTTCCATAATGCAATATAGATGTAAAGGGGAGGACATGCACAAGAAAGATAAAACAAATGGATGAGAGATCCAGAAAGTTTCAACTTCAACTATTAAGAGTCTGTAGGAAAAAAGTGAAGGGAGGCATTGTCTGAAGAAGTTAGTAAACTAAGACTTCCCAGATACAAAGAAAGATACTATTTTTTTTTTTCAAACAGTTCAGTGTGACATATACATGTAAGGCTGAGGAATTGCATGCCCTACAAGGATTGTGCTCTTTAAGGTTCTATAAGTAATCAAGAACTACATCACGAGCATCTGGTACTGTAGTAAGAATGCATAATAAAATATTATTAAAGTTAGATACAACAAACTGGCTGGGAAAGTATCACTGGGAATCCATGACTTGAAAAAATATAGCTCTACACAATAAAATATTGGTCTACAGGCAATGACAACTCCAGTAACAAGCAGCCCTAGAGTCTACTTCTTAATATCTAGTATATCTTGATATCTAGATATCTTGATATCTAGTTATTTGAAAGGAACCAGAAGTCCCTGAAGTTTGGCTCCTGATCCTGGGGTTGGGCCAGGCAAATGGGAAGCTCTGGACCACCTTGTGTATATGAATGTACTCAAAAATTAAAGGGAGTTAGCTTAAAATGATTTACTCCAGAGAATTTTGGGATAATCTGAGAATCAGAAAACATAACGACAAGAATTGATTATAAAATATTGACTTTAAAAAATAAATCCATGAATCATAATGATTCTAAATAAAAGATGTAGAAGCAGTGAGACAACAAAACAAACTAATAAGTATAAAAGGCTTGACAGAAAATCACTACTTTGCAACCAGTTATTATAACTGAATGAATTATGCAAAATAATGGTTGGACTTGGATTAGTTAAGGATATCATTGATTTAATGAAAATGAAAGACAGCTACTCCCATCCCCACTGCCTAAAAAGCTAGACCATAGAGTAACACGCACTGATAAAAAGAACAAATTATATATAAGTACAACATAGATGAATTTCAAAAGTATTGAGCTAGTTGAAATTAGACATAAGAAACTACAGCATTGGCGGTATAGTGGTGAGCATAGCTGCTTACCACAAGAGACTATACACTGTATAATTCCCTTTGCATGAAATTCAAGAATAGGTAAAACTAGTCCATGTTGTTAGAAGTCAGAAAAGCAATTATCTCTAGGGATAGGGTATTATTAACTGGAAGATGTCTGAGAAAGCCTTCCAATATGCTTCAAATGTACTCTATTTCGACTGGTGTGACAGCTGCATGCATACACATATACATAAAAATGCACCAGGCTGCACTCTGAGATTATTAAATTTAATGTCTTTTATTCTGCCATACCTCATAAAGTTAAAAAAAGAGAATTAAAATTTCACGACAGCTTCGCTGAGGAAATACCACTAAGAACTATAAAATAACACTGGTTCTAACTGAATTCTGATTTGGCCCGGAGAGAGTTGACAAAAATATGTATAGTAGCAACTACTGAAAAGGACTGAACCAAATTGAAATTATCACCCTAAGAGGCTGAGTCATCCATCCTCTCTTAGGCAGGACTGTTAGTGTTTATTGAATATACCTAAAAATCCTGCCCCAAGTCCTCAGCCTTACAAGGATAATCAATCTTTCCCAACTGGATAAATGTTCAAATTGTCACAAAGTTTTCATGGCTCAGTGTCAGTCTATAGCAAAAGAACACAGTAACTGGTTTCCTTCACTTTCTCGTAAAAGCATTTTAAAAGACAAGATTGTGATTCTGCAACCAGAATCACAGCTGAAGTTTGTGATATTGTCCTTTGATATCTCACTATTATAGCCAATGACGAAGAGAGAACAGCTGGTATTTAAACCCATAGTCATTTTGTTTTTCAAAAAAAAAAAAGAAAGAAAAACCTAAACATTAATAAACTTAGCTCTATTTAAAATTATTACGGTCCCTGTGTTCTCATGATAAAAAAGAAAATTAAATACTTACCATTTTGCCTGGTACCAACAGCAGCAATGATCACAGGTACTGAATTTAATGCTCTTTTTATCACTGGAATATAATTATCCTTTACTTCGTGGAATGAAAACTTGTCATTTACGTTGTACTTGATCACAATGATATCAGCGCCCCCGATTAGATTTCGAGAGGTGTACCAATCACTGTCAAAAATGTCCTAAACCAAAACGCAAATGGCACTCTTTAGTCTACTTATCTTCAAATCAATCTTGAAATAAACTATTACACCACAGTTTCAAATTTCCCTTATATTTCAGTTTTGGGAAGTCATGAAATAAATTTTCTAAAAGTGACAACATAAAACTAAAAATGTTTGCGGTTCACTACTTATTTTTGTAAATTTTTATTTACTCATTCAATCTAATTATTTAGGAAGTGGTAAAAGAGCTAGAGAATTCCTGAGAGTCAGATGAAATAAGCAACTTTTTTGATGTTTGTATTTAAAAATAAGACTTTTCAAATTATGTCTATTTTTATCACCTAACAATTTCAAAAATGTAACACAATGCAATAGCTATAAGAGCATCGGTATGTTAATAAAAAAGCTTCACAGGATTTTCTGTGACCCAGTTAGACAGAGGAAGATCGTAATGCACTGTGAATTTTGCAAAATTCCACAAAGTTTAGCTGTACTTCCTAAATTTATATATACTTTTCAACTTCATCCTTTGGTCAACACTGCATGTAAATAGTGTGTGCGTGTGTGTGCGTGTGTGGTGAGTATACCTCCATAACGGACATAGGTATTGTAAGGCGTTAACACGGTAAGCTGTATTAGATGGTCAACACTGCATGTGTATAGTGTGTGTGTGTGTGTGTGTGTGTGTGTGTGTGTGGTGAGTATACCTCCATAACAGACATAGGTATCATAAGGTGTTAACACGGTAAGGAATATATTTGGTAATCTGTATTAGATGAGTACTTTACTCATCTAAATTAAAAATACAGAGTAAGTCTTTTCAGTTTAAAAATCTTTACTTTGGGACAACAGTTTGTATTTAAGCTTATACTAAAAGCAATTTATTATTAACCGACTCTTTAAAACTTAGTACTTTGATGTTTTAAAAACAAACTTTCAAAAATTTTATGTGAATGATGGTAAAAGAAAAATGTCTTTATGTAGCTTACTGTCACTGCTAAATATACATAATCACCTTTCTCAGAGCTAGTTAACTATTTGGCCTTTTATGAAGCCTTAGGTAGGTATTTCTAGGATGTAAAAAAGCTAGATAGATTAAGAAAATTGACAACTAGAAAACACTAATTGAAAAGGACACCTGTACGTGCATGTTCATTGCAGCTCTGTTTACAATTGCCAAGATTTAGAAACAAACCAAATGCCCCCAAACAGATGATTGGCTAAAAAAAAATGTGGTACACATACACGATGGAATACTACGCATTAACCAAGGATGACAAACACATGTCATTTGCAGCAACCTGGATGGAACTAGAAAGACTCATATTAGCAGAAATAAGTCAAAAAGAAAAAGAGAAGTACAGGATGGTCTCACTTATATGATGGATATAGGGAAAAACAAGCAAACAAATAAGGAAGAATGAAAACAACCAATGGGACTGAACCATGAAGCGAGAGAGGAGGAGGGGGAAGAAGGTGGGGGAGGTGAAGAGCACAAAAGATCAGGATGGTTAACAAATGTTAGTGAAGTGGGAAAGCCCCAGGGTACACAATAATGGAATAATGTAATATAAATATAAATATACATATATAAAAAAAAGAAAGGAAATTGACAACTAGACAAGACTAATGGGTCCAAAAACTTTGTCCTGTGAAAGTTTGCAATTTGAAATGAGTCTAAGACAGGATTTACTGTGTTGGAAGCAATCATGTTGGATCAAGATCTGTCATAACTTTTATCCTATGACAGAAAATTCTAGAAAAAGGTTACACAATGATGCCCCACTGTGAAGAGAGTGTTTTCTCACCCTAGCCCCAGCAAAACCTCTCCCAGTTCTCTACACTCCCCAGCTCACTCATCCATTTCCTAAAAAACACACTAAGAAAATAATTAGAGTTTTTGGATACTAGAATTTTTTATATTTACTGGACATACTGGACATGGGAAAATAGAGTAATTCTTAAGGAAGATTAAAAGAACCAGAAAAGGGCAAGCTATAACTATAAATACCAAAGGTCAAGGCTTGAACTTAACAGAGGATATAAGAGTGGGAAGAGTTTAGTAGAAGAAGTAAGAAAATGTGCAAGCTTCCCAGTAAAGCTCTACATTAAGGTCCAAAAGCAAACCACAAAAATCATTCAGTTCCAACTGTATCTGTTCAAAATCTACAAATTTAACATGGTATATAACAAAGAATAAAAAGATGAACGGAATTTTGAAAACTGAATATAAGTGGATTCAATGAGAGAACAACTGAGAGAATAAATCAAATGTAACTGCTCTTCACATTCCATAGTTCAAAATGACAGAATTATTCAAAAGGTGTGTGAGGAAGCAGGAGGCATTTAAGGGAAAAATGTCGTAAGACATGGATTTTGGCATCATTAACACTGTAATATTGAGACTGTAAAGAACATAAATTATTTTATTTTTAATTCAAATCTGGGTTCTAAGGTCATAAGAAAATGGTGCCTGTATTACCTCATTGTTTTTTATGGAATGCTTTTGGTAAACAGGAAAGACCTACAAATGAAATCATAATGTAACTGCACCAAAAAAGAGGGTAGGAGAGAGACACTATAAAGAATGGGCTACACATAATGATTTGAAGTACATTTATTTAAAAAAAAAAAAACGCCAAGTAGATATGGCCAGGATCCAGCACAAGGCTATGGATCCACACAGGAAAATTAAAGAGAGAAACACAACTATCTCATTCCAATCCCCAGGAAACATTACATTTCTTCTCAAATTATGACAAAGAAAAAATGCTCCACTGGTTTCTAGAATTATGAAGGAAATCAAATTCTCCCACCCCTTGTAAATCAGTTCCAGGATTTCCTCTAGGAGGTTATGCAACACAAGACTTGGAGCAACATTTGGAGAATTGAACTCATCTTTTTTTTTTTTTCTTCCTAATCTGAACTTTATTTCAGCAAAACAATATTATTCCCATTATTTGTAGAGTTGCAAATACATACCTAATAAGTACTAAGGCTGCTACCCCAATGTACCTAGTTGTGCAAATCTTGAAATATCAGTGGGAAAACTTTACTTCTGTTTAGCATAAGTGATGCATAGCTATATTCAAGTTGTAATGAAACTATAATTACAGCAGCTAGCACTTATGGAGTGCCTACTACATGCCAGTCTTTATGCTAAGAACTTTACATGTACTATCTCATTTACTCATCAGCACAGCTCCAGGAAGCAGAGATTATATTGTTAATTTTATAGACAGGGAAAGTAAGGGTCAGAGAGACTAAGTGACTTCCCAGGAAAACAGTCATTATGTACCAATGTGGAGATCTGACAACTCTTTCTGATATCAAAACCTGCATTCTATCAGCTCTTCTATATTTAATATTCTGATTCAGTATATATGAAAATACCAGGTACCGAATACAATCAACTTTAATAGCTCTCACAGGCTTCTACTTACCACCAAGAAAAGGCAAGCACCATATAAAAGCTTTGCTATGCCTGCAAACCAATATAACCTAGAAAATTGCACCTGGTTACAAACTCAGCACCTTAAGCAGGGCCAGAGTCTAGCCAAACAAAAGGTGATTAACATAACAAAACAGCAATCAGTATATGGCAAAAATCCAGATTATAAAGGCTTATTTTAAGCCATTTAGAAGATTTCATTTACTACAGGACATGGACTTACAAGAATTGCATTTTGCTAACCAACAACATAAACAGGAAAGAATTAGCAGCTCAAAGAAAAACAAGAAAGGTAATCCTAACATCCTAATTCAGTTTGTTTTTCCTATATTTGTTTCCTCTATGGACTCAACACATATTCAACTTTGTGTATACATTTTTAGACTATAAGATCTTTCACAATGAAATGGCCAAAGAAACAGAAGTGTTCTATTTGCTGGCATATACTCTAGCCAATAAATCTTTACCAATGTTTCTTATAAGCAGAATCTTCAGTGAATTAAGAAGGAATTTATAAGCATCCTTGTTATTGAAAAGATGTTTTTTCACTTATTTTAACCTATTAACATAATTTTCCCCTATGTAAAAAATGTATTTGGGTACCTGTATGATAGAGAAAATCTGCATCAGTCTTTTTATGTGATATTTATATATTTATTTTAAAAGGTATACTAATTTCCCACAACCTGAATTCAATTTTCCTAATGACTGTTTAAAAGAAAAATCTTACATCAAGGTAACTTGTATTTTTTTCAGTCACTAAACTTGTTTCTGCTACAAAATATAATCTTTATATTTTGCAATTCCAGGGACAATACCAGCAAAGAATCAGAAATTTCCAATAAGATTAAATGAAAACATTTAAAATAAAATGTTCTTGTGTACAGAAAACTACGTGTCAGGGAGTAGGTTCCTTTCCCCTTTTATCAAACATTCGAGAAGCACACTAGAATATACTTCACTACAATTTCTTCTAATTATGGCAAATTTTAAAGTTTTCTGAAAACTCCAAGCAGCATTATTTCTGATTTATGAATTAAAAAAAAAACAAACAAACCCTGATATCTCAAGAGTATATAGACCACCACGATTTAAAAAACATTAGCCGAATGTATCTCGGTAATCATTTTGCAATACATCAATAGCAAATCAAGTTCTAGACCTAAAACTAATACACAGTTAAATGTCCGCGTGCACCTCAGTAAGAGACACTAACTAGAAATTCTCAAGGATGGATAGTGCTGTAAATGAGTCATTTGAAGTTGGTTCTCAATCCCTGTCTTTCTCCCCCTCCTTTCCAGGGGTCCTATTTATGAACTACCCCAGTGAAATATATTTTTGACCCTGTGGAGCCTTCAGAGGGCTTTATTTTTAGAACACTAATATTACACTATCACCCACAGGGTAGTCATGAAAAAACATTGCTCTCTGCTGGTGAAACTTGGTGACCCTATATCCCTGTATCCCTTGGGGTTGACACTTGCAACTGTCAGCTGTCTACCCCGGGACAACCCACAGTCTGGGAGTGTAAATAAGAGCTTGCAGTCCCACTGGGACCGCCTGCCCTCTAGGAGTGTTCTCTGGCGAGCTTGCCCCTAGCCACTGGAACAAAGGGCCAACGATACCCCCCGCCCCCTCAAAAGCTGGCAAACTCTACCCAGGTGACCCGCATGTGCCATACTCATGAAAGGGGGAAGGGGAGGAGGCGGCAAACCGAGAAAGAACGGCTCCATTCGCCTCCACAGCAGCGCAGGGGCCGCCCCTTACCCAGACGGGACAGTCGTGGACCACCAGCTTCACATTCCCAAACGCGCTGGCTTGATACTCCGTGAAGACTGGCCGCGGGACGGTGCTGGTCGCGTTCAGCAACAAGCTGCTCTCGTCTCCCGAGACCAGCGGGCTTCTCCCCAGGTAAGTGCGGATGAGCCCCGACGGCCGATTGTCCTGGTGGAACGCGTCCCCCTCGTTCCCCAGCGCCACGATGTGAATGGACCTGCAGGAGAAAGGGGCCGGCGAGAGGGACCAGCGGCACGTGGTCAGCGCCACGAGCACCTTCACCCGAGCAGGAAGTGGGGGGCAGCGCGCGGCGCGGGTGGGCTGCGCCCCTCGTCCCGGGGTGGAGACCCGCGTCCGGGTAGAGACAATGGCAGGATATCGCGACACGTACGTACATGATCTCAAATCCAAGGACGGGGCGACGACTCTGAGAAATGCGGCTCCTCGCGGCCTCTCCCGGTCCGTCCGCGGCGGCTTGAGCTGCAGTCAGCTCATCCCGGGGCGCCCTCGGTGCCCCTCGCTCGCGCGCCTCCACCGCGGCGCGGCCGACGCAGAGCGGGCCCGCGCGAGCGAGCGAGCGAACAGCCGAGCGGGCGAGCGCGAGGGGCCCGGGGGCGCGCGAGGGGGGCCGAGCGGCGGCGCCGCCAGCCAGTCAGGAAGTGCCCGGGAACATCCCGGGTGGCCGCGCCGCTCCCCGCCTCCCCCGCCGCCGCCGCGAGTGGCCGGGCGCCCGGGCGCTGCAGCCCCCTCGCCGCCGCGCTCCCAAGGCCGGGCAGCTGTCGCCTCCCGCCGCTGCTCCTCCTCCCGGCCGAGACTGGGTTGGGAGAGGAGCCAGGGCCTCCGCCCCCTTGGCGGGCCGGGCGGCGGGCGGGCGCAGCACGTGCGGGCCCTGGGGGTCGGGCGGACGCGGGGGGCGCGCTCCCCGCGGAGGCCCGGGTGTCCGGGCTGGGCCTCGGGATACAAAGGAGCGGCCGGCGCCCTATAAATTAATACATACAGACGCCCGAGCCCGCGAGCTCCCGATCGCAGTCCTCCTGCAGCAAGTTTGTTCAACTCGGAAGGCTGTAACCAGAGACAGGGAAAGGGGGATGGGGCGGTGAGGCCCCCGCTCGCTGAAGACTGGAAAAAAGAGGTTAGGGAAGCGACGGATTCGAGCCGGTTGGCCTCTCCTGCAACCCGTTTCCACACCCCCCCCTCCCCTTGGCTGTCACCGAAAGTGTTTTACCAC
This sequence comes from Uropsilus gracilis, assembly GCA_004024945.1. Taxonomy (NCBI): domain Eukaryota; kingdom Metazoa; phylum Chordata; class Mammalia; order Eulipotyphla; family Talpidae; genus Uropsilus; species Uropsilus gracilis. The sequence goes on from PVHY01003920.1 coordinate 19,181, forward strand.
GTCTGCCGCTTTGTCATTTGTCAACATGCACTACAGCTGTTTTCTAAAATCATACTTGTGAGAGAAAAATAAAGGCAACATTCATGCTGGTGCAGAAAGGCTTCTTTGTTCATACACCAATTAATTTGCTAATATCTCTCGGGGAGGGTTATTTACTATTTCAAGCTGTATTTAACATTTTCACCAAAAGCTGCAGGATTTTTGAAAACGCGCTGGGATCCTTTATGTGATTTTTTTTTTTTGAAAGAAATGACACGAGAAGTTTAACATGTTTACTAGATAAATACTAGTTCACTTGGAGATTTCAGTACTCATTCTCACTACCTAGTCAACAATAGTTCTTCAGACCAACTGAGAAAAATAACGAACATGCTAATGCAAGGATACTTTAAATTCTTTCATGATAACTCGCTCAGAAAAGGTTATGAGTGTCCCTCGGGGCCCACAAACTACCTCAATGCAAATGAACACTGGAATCCACTAATACCGAGAAGGGCCAGAAATTAACCTGGACCTCAGCTTTCCCATAAATATGAAAATTCTTCTGAGTGCCCTGTGTTGAAAGAGCCCTTGTTTTTCCCTTTATTTGTTTAGCCATAAATTTAAATTTTTCTCTTTTTCTCAACAGAACTATTTTGATGGTCCGGACAGGACAGTAATATGCAGTGCAAAGAACAAACTAAGGTAAGAGGCCTTTGGAATGTGAACAGCTTTTATTATGGGTTCTTGTTCAGTTGAAAGTGGTTTAATAGTTTCTGGTAGGCAGGTCCAATGTAATGGGAGGCTTTTCTATGTGATCATTGACTTCTTTTTAAATCTAATTTCCCTTTGCACTCAGTGTAATTTCTTTTTTACTCTCCAGAATGTAAAATACCCTAAGGTAGATAAGAGGACAGAATGACCTTTTCTCTTGGGTCAGTGAAAATGTAGTTCTCTTCCACTAAGTACAAGTCAAAAACAAAGAGGTGGAGAAAGTGGTATAAGCATGCAATGAAATATTATTCACTGTAAAAAAAAGGGGGGGGAATCCTGTCATATGTCACATTATGAATGCACCTTGAGGATATTATGCTAAGTAACCCAGCCACACAAAAAGACAAATACTGCATTATCCCACTTATGTGAGTTACCTAAAGTAGTCAAAACTTAGGAATGGAAAGTAGAATGGTGGTTACTAGGGGCTGGGAAGAGAGGGAGAGGGGGAATTGTTCAGTCTTGCAAGATGAAAAATTTCTAGAGGCCTGTTTCAAACTAGGTGCATAGAATTAGCACTTGTACTAGTCACTTAGAAAGAGTCGAGGTGCTAAACTTTGGGTTATTACTTTTTACCACAGTATGAGAAGCAGCAGAAGGACATACTCATTTCTCGTCTCAATTATTGCACACCTGAGGCAGGCCTAAGCTAGGTAGACATGGAAGATAATTAGATAACTTAGTTCTTAGTTAGGTTTTTGATGAATGGTCACTGTGTTGTAAATACTGATGGTACTCAAACATGTTGAAAACATGTTGGTTCCTTAACTGTAACACAGACTTGGGCATTCACTAGTTGGAGGTATAGAAAGATAAGTTTGGTGAGTATGAAAAAGATCTGTGCTTACCATGTCATCAGAAACAAGTTCATAGAAGATACAAACATTATTTTAGGTCTTAAAAAACAAGGAAGGGGGAGGTACAAAAAGGGGGGGGGTAAAAGAACAGGAGAAGGAATTTGCTAGATTTAGAGGAAGAGGAGGTTGAAAGGAAAAGAATATTGGAAAAACGTGGACTGATATCATATGCAAATCTCATGGAAACGTGTCGAGACTGGGAAGATCATGGCTTGTTTAGGAAATGCCAAGAGGTGAAGTTACTGCTGACATGCAGATTCCTTCATTACAGCAGAGAGGAAAGACAGCGGCTGAGGCTTCCCAGGAGATTTGCAAATCAGACAGCATTGATACTCAGAGTTCTAGATCAGAATCTGTAGGGTTTCCTCTCTATGACAGAGCCTGGCTAGATGCTCCCCACCCTCTTTTCTTTGCTAGGATCCATAACTGAACTAAACATAACTAAATGCAAGGTTTGCTTGTAGTAGGACCACAAGATTAGTTTTCACAATGATATGGAAGCCCTGCTGCACAATTAAGAGGTGTCCCTCTCCATCTTATTTATCTCCCATGACACCCACTGGATGAAACCAGGTTAGCTTTGAAGCCATGGGTCTGAATTTGTTGCTCTGTAGCATAAAAGAAGCATGAGCCGCTGAAGGACTGCTGGTAGCAGAGCCTTCTCACACCCTACATGGTCCTGCAATATGAGTGAGAAAATAGATCTTTATTGAGGTAAGCCAGACATTTTAGGGTCAATTATTACAGCAGCTGGTGTTACTTATCTTGGCTGATACCACATGGCCCATTTCCTGATATCTCAAAGATTCTTTTCATAGTGATCTACAACAATTTCTTTGTAATTTCCCCTCTTATTTAAAGTTTTATTTGTTTTATATAATTGTAGTTTCCTTTACTAGTAGATCTTTAAAATTCTTTTACAAGGGTATAATACCTTGGAATATCATATGTCCATCAGCCTCAAGGTCACAGCAAAACACTCAAGTAGAGGCCTCCAATCCAAACAGTGTTTTCCTATTTTAGTGATTGAAATGTTAACCATTTTATATTCATTCTGATAGATGTTCTTATCCCAGATAAGATGTAGCCACATTTGAGTGTACGATAACATGTGTAGTAACTCGGTGAGTTATTACTGGTTCTGAGGTCTTGACTATTAATATGTCAGCTTTTGAAAAACATGCTGCTTCCTTAATGATGAGAGAGGAAGTAAGGATTTGTAAGGGCATATCTGCAGTGTTAGGCTTGGCACAAGATTTTTCCACTTTATTTCAAAGAAACTAGGTGCTTATTCCCCCTGAGGAGGAGAGGGAGGAAGATTCCTAGTGGGTAAGAGAGCTCAGTGCCTCTTCTTCCCATCTTGAAGTCAGTGAGAACATTGTAATTGCCATCTGCTTTTTAAATCTTAGACTGTCCTATTAATTTTCATTAATATAAGGTGAATATAAGATGGCATATACAGATGTTGATTCAAAAAGCTGTACACCTGGAACTTAAATAATGTTGTAAACCATATTACTTATTTAGCAGTACGGTTTTTCATGTTACTTTTTCATCATATTTTCAGTAATTTTTTATTTTATTCCACTTTTATTACTGTTTAGTAATAATAGAGGGGAAAATTAAACTGCTTTACTAATACTTAATGTATGAATTGGCACTGGCATCCCATTTAATCCTTAAGTGAATGGGCACCCACATGTTTTGGGGAGAGGATGCAAGCATAGAAGCAAACATTTCTTCTTAGATCACTTTCAATTTATTGCCACAAGTTGCAGATTCTGTATCTGACTAAGTGCACGTATGGGTAATATTTAAGTCAACTTGCTGTTACAGCAAGGAGCAGCGGTGGAGATAGTGTTCATGAAACAATGGGCTAATCAACTGGCTGATTGACATGTTTGCCAGCCTTTGGGAGCCACATACAAACTAAAACAGAGCTGATAAGAACTAGCCAAAAGAATTATCATAAAGAATGCTATTATAAGTATGAATCCACATCTTCTTTTGCTAGTATCAACTTTACCCTGAGTGCATATTATAGCTAAAAGATAATGATATTCAGAGCTGGTTACAATTAGCTTGCCATTAGCATCCGACATGAAGGCAAAGCTCAGCAATAATTCCAGCATGGTTTAGTTTCTATTCAAGCCAATATTCTATTTAACACCTATTATAAATGTTAGAAAGCCTCTTGTAAGTTTTTTTAAAAATGAAAGTCAAAAAGCAACATACCCCTGGGAAGATAGTTTCCTTCTTGCCAAGATAAAAATGTCTAAAATAATACATGGAACATCAATGGGAAAAAACAGCTGCATTCCTTTGACAGCAAATACCTTCAGAACATGCACAGAAAATATTGCTGAAGACCCAAGTATTGTAACATTCCACAATGTGGGACATTTGCTACGCAGTTAAACTAAAAGCACAGATGTTTTTAATATGTGTCATATTATGATATTTGATAGATTCTGTTTCAGTGTGGTATTTACTAGATTGTTTTCAACAAAGAAATGCATTTTAAAATCCCATTTTTTTGTGGGATGAAAGCTAGAGATACTCTTTCTCAGCTACGTATTTAAATGCTACTTTAAACTATGATTGCCCTTTTAAAAATAAAAGCTATGTTTTATACAAACTGGAGTAAGTATAGTCATTGATGGATTCCAAGTTAAGGGTGCAGTCCACATAAAATTTGTTCACAGATTTTCTCATAGATAATTTTTCCAGTAAAGAAACTAGAGCAAGAACACATAACAGTATAGGATGCTAGCAATGCAGTTCATATGTGAAAATGAAACTTGTATAGTAGTTCAAATGATTCTTGTTGAATATAACAGAGAAAGGTGAGTGTAAGTTAATTACTGATTAATAAGTTAATAAGCCTGTGAGTTTAAGTTAATAACTGATTCTGAAATAAACATTTTAAGCTTCTCCCAGATGAGAAAACAGGATTATCATAACTCATATGCACACACGTGTATGCTTGCACAAACACACACGTGCCCCTCAGTTACAGCCGCCGCCTTTTCCTCAGAAATAGTCATGAGCGCAATTCTTGTGATTTTTTTTTTTTTTTTTTTTTTTTGAGACTAGGTCTCGCTATTTTTGCCCAGGGATCTGCAGGCTTACGTTGCCCAGGGTACCATAGACTCAAGCAATCCCCAGCCTCAGCTTCCCAGCAATCCCTGTAGCTGGGATTACAGGCACGCGCCACCACGTCCAGCTATTTTTTTGGAACTAGGTCTCGCTATGGTCCCCAGGCGGGACTTGAACCGTGATCCCTAGCCCTGGCTGCTTTACAGGCTGAAGCTTACAGGCACGAGCCACCATGCCCGGCCCCCAATTCTTGTGATTCTTAACTTGTTTTTCTTTATAGTTGTGTCATCTATACATGCATTTCTAAACCGATATTTTGGTTGCATTTCATTTGAAAGTTTTTGTATGTGGCATCATGCTGTATTACTCTTTTGTGACCAGTTTGTTTTGCTCATCATCATCATAAGATTCATACACATTGATGTATTGATGTCATTTCTTCCTTTTATTCCTTTTTATTTCTAAATAGTGTCCAATGGATAGACATGTAACCATTTATTATACTTGGTAGGTGGACATGTGGGTTATTTCAGCTTTTACTTATTACAAACAAAGTTACAAGGACCGCTCTTGCTTTCAAAACTAATCTATTTTGTGTGTATCTGCCAGGTCACAGCGTATATGTATGTCCAACTTTGGTAGATAATACCTGCTGTTTTCAAAAGTAGTTTTAGTTATTTATATTCCTCATAGCAGAGCATGAGAATTCTCCTCATAATCCTTGACATATTAAACTAAATCTACTATGCACCAGATTTTATATTAAGTACTTTACAGTGTTGACTTTTTTAATTCTCATAAGAAGTATGTTCTGTTACTATCTCAATTTACAGGATAGGAAATGGAGGCACAGAGTGGCCACGTACCATGCCCACAGCAACACAAAGAGTAAGCAGAGGACCTGAAATTTAAACTTAGATATGACTCCAGCATATATGCCCTTATCCACTAGGGTATGTTGATGTTGGAAGAGATCCTTTTTGTTATGTAACATCTGTGATTAGAAACAATACATGTAATCTATAAAAACTCTTCATCTTGTAGGAGCCTTTAAATCACTTATATATTTTTCCCAAAAAAATTCCATGGATTTTGAACAGCTTCTTAAGTATATAATCACCTTTTGATTACTTTGCAAGAGCAAATGAGTAGTATTCAGCAAGATGAATGTGTATTAATTAGATTTCATCCAAAATCTTGACATAATGAATGATGGGATGGAAATATAAGTATCATGATTTGGTTATAAAACTAATTAAGCAATTCTTTTATTTAAATACGAATAACTTTATGAGCTCTTGTCAGAGAGCCTTTAAATAAACTGAACATATGAAAACAGACATCTGCATTGCTGTATCACAAAATGTTAAACCAAGATTAAAAAATAAAAAACAATGAGGCCTATTCAATTATTGTTCTCTGTAAGAAGATTTGCTAGCAATAACATCTTAGAGAAAAATGTATTTTGCATTATTATTATACATTTTTAAATTGCTTCAGATGTGATTTACTTCTCTTTTATCCCATCTTTTGAAAACTTTCTATTTGTTTTATTATATTCTTAATGCATGAACTATAATAGATGGCTATAGTTTATAAAGATACTGGTGATACACTCAAAATTCTTTTTGATGGTAAGCTCACACAAAAAAATTTGGTCATTACTGGTCTGTTGTCCAGGGTTGTGCTCTAGAGAGCAAGTATATAGGGACACAGGGCAGTCCTGGGCTTTCAGGAAGCAGGACAGAGCACTGGGGCTGGGGTTGTGGTGAGGGGGTTCTGAGACAGGAAGTTGATGGGTGATAGGGGAAGGCAACACAGATAAACTACAAACCCTACTTGCCTAGAAACCAACCTAGTGAAAAATGTGTTTGTATTGTATTACTAATCTAGTGAGAGATAAAACTTGCAAATTTACACAAAAATTATAGCATTCAAGATTAGCATCATTTTCTTTTTTACCAGAGCTTGTTTTAATGTATCCACCCACTTCTATCATTGTGCTCAGTTGTATTTTTCAAACAACTGTTCTATTTTCCAGTTAAAATGTTACTTAAAAATATCAGAACATATGCTCCTTTGAACCAGGATTGCTTCTTTCCAGCAATTTTTCAAAATGTTGATTGAATTTCAGAGAAATGTGGTTGCTTGGCTTTAATATACCTCCTTTGTTATTAGGTTTTGAAAAATAGACATACAATACCAAGCATTATGGATTATATAACTTCTTTATGCATAATATTTCATGAAGTTTTCCATGTGTAACCAAATAGGAATATAGGGTACTAGATTAGATAGAATAAATCTTTGTTGATAAATCTTTTTAAAGAATGGCGATACATTTTAAAAAGAGAGTTCTTTCAATATTACTATAATCTGGTTGTAGCTTTAACTTTCCTAAAAGCTTTGTCTTTTACAGTGATAAATTCTTCTTACATGTTCCCCATCTCTTGAACTGCTTTTCCTGATTGTGTTTGGATGCATGTATAACTGCTATGGCCATCCATCGGGTATTACCCCTAACTGGCACATAACACAGATGTGCTTTCAAATGTTCTTCTTGTTCATTCCAAGGCATTACAAGCCACTTCACCTGACTTCTGTCCTCACACAGTACTGCTGATCCTTGTTTTTCTCAGTTTCCTTTTTTACCTTCCTTTTTTTAGTCTCTAAACATGTCTGTAGTTAAAAATTCTTTTTTTACAGTGAATACCAGTTAAATTTTTCTTAGTGATCTTTTCTTCTGCAGAAAACCTAGCAGATACCATTAAACAGTAAGTTGGAAGTTTGTCCTTGGTGAAATTCCATTTTGACATTCTAAGAGATTGCCTTACCTAGGCATTTAAATTTTTAAATTTATTTTGTGAACATTTTCTTCATTTATTTTTTTGTTTGTTTACTTTGATTCTCAGATTCTCCTTGACACATTATTACTGACACTGATCTTTGTGCTCCATTTTTAGAGCCCATTAAATTTTTTAAAATCTTCATCTGGGACATCAGTGTTAGTTTGCTATTCTCTCCTCTTCAAATTTAAACCTATTCTCATCTCTCCAGCTATACTACCATTTCTTTCCCCACTGTGACCAGACCCAAATCCCCTTCCCTGTTAGTAACTGCTCCCACTTCCACAGAGCTGATAATGTTTCTATTAAAGCAGAACTTGTTCTTTTTCAAGTTCCTTCCAGTTTTCAGATCAGGGTGAGACAAACATGATTCAGTCTACCATAAAAGACCATCAGACTTTTTCAGTCAAGTGATAAGTAGGGAATACAAAACCAGTGTAACTCTAGGTTCATCCCAGTGGCAAGAACAGCTTCTCAGATATTCCAGTGAAATATCCCCCCAAACAGGTACCTGAACAATCCCCAATATTTCTACCCCTGAACTCGCACCGAGGCTTCTGTACACGTAGCCCACTGTAAGCCAGGGTACTTATTAAAAGTCCCTCAAGTTTTGTCTTTAAGTCATGGTACATCCTGATTGATTTCACATCAAAATAAGGATGGCATTAAGTGACATCAGGGAAAATCAAGGGGTATGCTATGTTTCGCCTGTGACTTTTCTTTAATAAACATAGGTTGACTTGTCTGGAAACTAGGAAATAATGAGAATTTAAGAAAACTTTTCTTCAAAAAATAACATTTTTTTTAAGCTAGTTAGAAACTATCTTTTTGTAGGTGAACAGAAACAAAAGAATAATGAGAAGTTGTTACTGGAATGTTTCAAGGTTGGGAAAAATCCTGTTTTTACTGGTCATTATGATTAACTTCAGTTATGTGGGAAAAGTCTATGAACAAAGAGAATGAGATACTCAGAATGTGCAACTCTGGCATAACACAAGAAGCAATGAAGTATAATGCAAACAAAGCAAAACCAACCCAAAGAGGCAGGGCTTACTTTGCTTGGCTTTGTTTTGTTAGAGGCAGTTTAGGACTCACTGTAGTCTGCAGATAGAACAGTTTGTTACTAGGTCGTTACCCATGAGAGGTCACAAATTGTACACTATTAGTAACTCCTCATGCTAGACTCTAGAATTAGGAGGTCTTTTCAGTCACTGTATTTTATTAACTCACTATGATTTCTAATAAATTACTCAGTTCTCTTGCATTAGCTATGATTACAACAATGTTTAGCTAACGACTCCCTCATGGCCTGAAAGATTTTTATTGCAGGAGGTCAAATTGATTTAAATAGAGTCACAGTTCTAAACAACCAAGCTAGAAATATCATAGGGAGAGGCCAGCTGGGTTGTTCAGCTCAGTCTGGCCTCAGGATGACATTGCTTCAGTCAAGTCACATTTTCCAGGGCTTATGCCTCCATTTTGAAAGTCCAGAAATTTAATTTTGTCAGGGTGCCCAGAGTTGATTATACTCAGGGGATAAGGCTTGTGTTAGCCAAAAGTACAGAGGCCAGTGTGTAAACTAGAACACCAATTTGCTCATTTATTATGAGAGGAGCAACCGTCACACAGATCAGAAACCTAATTTTTTTCCCTCTAGGAAAGTCAGTATAGAAAACCTAGTATTATATTTTCAGTTCAGCAAGCAAACAACAAAATAAATTTAAGCCCCTAAGGTGCAGGTAATTTTGATGCCAAGGATTTTTTACATATGTAAATATCAATTAGAATTATGCCAATATTGAATTATTATAGAGAGTATTTTCCAGAGCAAACAGCATTAAACTGATTAATGCCTTAATCAATTTTCTAAAATCTTCTCTTCTGATAGGTCAGTTTCAGGAGAGACTGATAGCTGATTGTGTAATGGTATTGGCTATGAAGATCATTCAACAGCTGTATTCATGAAACAACCTTCTCAATATGGCTCTTAACCTACAACTTCAAAGGAATCTGATAGCCTTCTGAACAATTATGCAAATCATTGTGTGTAATGGACATTTTTTTTCATATCAGGTAGTGACTGAAACACTGGAAATTGACCATTTTGGCCACCAGTGACTTGATATAGAGGTTTTCTAAATTGCATTTTTCTTGAAAACTTTAAAACCAGTTCAACTTAACACGCCCCATCCCTGATAAACTTACCTCAAGCACAACTATAGTTTATCTTGGTCATCTGGATTTGTCCATGCTTTTGTTTCCTGCCAAACCATCCTAGTTTATCTTCTGATATTCCGGGAATTGGGGGGGGTGATGGTGGAGGGGATTGCCAGATCATTCCTGACCCATCCTCACAAAGAACTTTGGTTTTTCTTATATCCAAGAGAAGCTTTTACTATACACCCCTCTAGCTCTCTTGTTGCTGTAATTTAGTAACCACCCAATGCAGACCCTCATACATTGTCCATTACTTTTCTCTGTACCTTAAAAATTCTCATAGTCCTTCACAACATTAATGTCCACATGAATTTCATCATTGTAGCCTCTCTGTCTTCAATGACCTTTACATCCACTGCATTTTCCCTTACCCATAAGCAGACATATGTCCTGCAGATATTGTCACCACTTCCAGCTGTTCCACATCTGAAACAATGCATTCAATTCTACACACAGCCTTTCTCCATCACCCACTTGTTCCTTGCGTATGCTCTCATAGAACTTGCAAACTCTTAGCCCTTTTATTTTTTTCTCCCTGCTAGCCCTCTTCTGTTTTCATTATCTTCCCTATCCATTTGAGATTTCACAGTGCATCGCTTAATCCTTTCCTTACTTCCCTTGTTTTATTGTCCTTCAGTTCCAAACCCCAGCTCTTGACCAATCAAAGATCAATTTTTCTATACCCGTATCTGGACTGTTAACTTTCCTTATGGAAAATCACAGAGCTAGCTATGCTCTTAATTCTTGGTTTCCACTTTCAACTGGGCATTTGGTACTTCCTGGCAAACCCAGTTAATGCTCTTCAGTATGGATCACACCTTCTCACTGTCCTTGTTGCTGACATTTACTCTCCTCCCTCAGTCTCATGTTCTCTGCTCTTTGTCACAGAGAAAAAGGAAGCATCAGATGGAGAACTCCCCTTCACTTCCCACTGTGACAATTTATATGCAGTCACATTGATCCTATTCTTTTAATTTCAGTTACAGTGCAATAAATATCCTCCATCTTATTTAAGGCTAATCCCTATGGTAATACTGCGTGTGCTTTCTCTTTAAAATTGTAGGAAGTCTGTCTCTCCTTTCTTCTCCTGTGTCTTCAACCTGTACCTTCCATTCTTCTTTACTGGCATTAAAACAAATCCAGGTCTCTACCTACAATTTTCTTTTCGCCATATGACTAAAAGAAATTTTGATTTAAGAAAGGAAATATTTTACTTTTGAGTTATTTAATTATTTCCCTTGTCAGGACTTGTGTATGTGTCTAGAGCATATTTTCATGTATTTTACACAGATTTGTTTTAAATTCTACAAACTTGCTCACCTGAGAAGTATGAGTTTAAAATTCAAATATAACATATATTCTTATTGTTCAGCATTGTTTTCTTCTTTAAACCTCAAATTATAAATTACACATAAAGCACAAACCCTGGAAGGATAGTTCAGTGAATAATCATAACCGAAAAAACCCATTTAAACATTCATGTAACCCTTCTGGGTTGTTACCTTCCTGCCCTTTCTGAGATGACCACTATTCAGATTTTTTGGTAATAATTTCCCAGCTTTTCTTATGAGTCTAATTCTTTTTTGCCCATCCAGCCCACTCTTCTCTTCTCTGCCCTTGTGTGAATACTGGAAGCCCGCCTATATAAAGTAAAACAACAGGCTGCTTTGCCCTCTGGCTTCCAGTTAGGTTTAATCCAAGGAGTGAGCAGAGGGAGCAGAAAGTGACAGAATATTCCTCTCCCCTGGCTTCTCAGCAAGAGACTCCAAAGACTAACAGGACAGGTTTACTGTATTCTTCAAGATTAGCTGGAGAGACAGGACTGACTGGGAGTACATTTGTGTATTTGTGTGTGTGTGTGTGAACACCGAGGTAATATAACACCATTAAATGGAATAAGCTGGATATATATGTACATATATATGTTTTAATATAAATTGAAGATGTTTTCTATTTGCACATGGGTGCTGGCAATATTTAAAGTGTTGATAATCACTTAGATATGTGATGCTAATCCAAGTTTCAAAAGTCAAGTTAGTTAACTGGAGTCTTTGTCTTTCAAATAAATGTGAATGTGTTTGGTACATTGTTGAAAGGAGAGAGAGCGAGAAATTGATTTTAAGGAACTGGCTTATCCAATTGTGAAGGTTTAGTAAATACAAAACTGACAAGATAAGCTGCTGCTGGAGTCCTGGGAAAGAGTTGTAAGTGAGCTGAAAAATTCTTTTAAAAAATTATTGTATAGAGTTAATATTGTCTTACAACATTGTACATGATTCATAGATAATTAGAACACACCCCTTCAGATACATGTCCCCAGCCAGACCTACCACCAAGGCACACATGGTCTTCCACCATTGTCCATTGGAACCTCTCCATACATTACTCTCCACCCTTTTCCACTCACATTGGCAGCTTTAATTTTATCAGTAGATTTCTAGAGTTTATCACCATTTTAGTTTTGACAGATTTTTCTATATTCCAGAAGTATATGATGCCATCGCTATTTGGGTTTCCCCTTCTAACTTATTTTGCATCAGATAATTCCCTCCAGTTTCATTAAGTTGTTGCAAATGCAAGTGTTGTTGTTTTAATATCTAAGTAGTAGTCCATGGTATATATACACCATATATTCTTAATCTACTCATCTGTTCTTATGTTACATAAGAACTTTAGGTTATGTTATGTTAGGTTAGGTTGTTAGGTTATGTTAGGTTATGTATGTTACATAAGGCTGTTAGGTTATTTCCGTACTGCATATCCCCCTTCAAATTAGTGTTTGCGTTCTTCAGATGGCTACCTAAAAGTGAAGTTGCTGGATTGTATGATAGATCTATTTTTAATATTTTGAAAAACAGAATGTGAGGGCAATCTGACTGCGATATCTGTTACCCCATTGATTGCCAGGGTTGTTAATATTTTGAGAAATATCCACATTTTTTCCATAGGGGCTGGATCTGTCTACAGTCCCTCCAACAGTGTATGAAGTTTTTATTTTCTTTATATCCTCTGCCAACGCTAGTTTCTGTTTTTTTGATGTGGGATATTCCCACAGCTATGAAGTAGTGTTTCATTCTGGTTTTGCTTTTCGTTTCCCTGATAGTTAGTGATGATGAACACTTATTCAAAGTGTTTAATGGCATCTGTACGTCTTCTTTGGAGAAGAAATATGTCTATGTGGCTCTTCTATCTATTTTTTGATTGGGTTGTTTTCATTTTTTGAGTTATATGAGTTCTTTGTCAATCTTAAAGCCCCTTAGCAGATGTATGACATGCAGATATTTTTTTTCTTTCAGTAGGGTGTATTTTTGTTTTTATGATGGTTTCTTTTGCTGTAAAGAAGCTTTTTAGTCTGATAGAGTGCCATTTGTTTATGTTATCTTTCGTTTCTCCTGTTATTGAAGACAAGTCCACAAAAGCATGACCAAAACCAGTATAATGGACTGTTTTGCCTGTGTTTTCTTCTGTGTATTCCATGGTTTTCTTCTATATATTTAATCCATTTTTAGTTAATTTTTGTGTGAGGTGTGAGATGGTCTAGTTTCACTCTTTGGAACTTCAGAAGACCAAGACCGCAAATAGTCAAAACAATCCTGACTAAAATGAAAAATGGTGGTATCATAATCCCAGACTTCAAACTATTGTAATTAAAATAGTATTGTGCTAAAATAAAAACAGACACACACGTCAATGAAATAGAATTAAGAACTAGGAAATAAATCCAAACCATTATGGATACTTATAAAGGAGCCAAGAGTATACATTGGAGCAATGGAAGTCTTTTCAACAAACAGTGTTGGGAAAAACACATGCAAAATATTCTTTCTTATCATGGGAGGTGAGTTTTCATTCTATTGAGGCTTTCAGTTAATTAGATGAGGCCCACCCAAACTATGGGAGATAATCCGCTTTACCCAAAATTCAGTTAATAAAATTTTAATGTCATATAAAAATGCTTTCACAGAAACATCCAAAGTACGCTTGAACAAATATCTGGACACTATGGCCCAGTCAAGTTAACATGTACAATTAGTCATCACACCAACCAAAACTCACAGTTCCTATAACCCTGCTTCATATACCTTCCTCCCTCTGGATTTCCTTGCTAACTCCTTTCAGGCCTGAGGATTTTTATGGCACTTGCTGTTACAAGCTCTAGATCACTGAACTATTTCTTATAACTTCTAAATTTTGTCAGCAGCATTAAACAATCCTCAGTTACCAGGTTCAAGCTTTGCAAGCACACTCCCAATTGTTGGCAATATGATTGTTGCCTGTTTTTGAATGGCGTATGTGTTCTGTTTTGTCATATTTCCTTTGTTCAGTATACTTACAGAAGTTTCATCCATATTGTTACATGTAACAAAAGTTCATTCATAATCATTGCTGAATTCTGTTCATTCTGTTTTATTCAATTAATGAATTATAAAATATGGATATACAATGATTTATATTTCTGTTCTAGTACTGATGAATTGTATGCTGTGTCCAGTTGTGACTAAAATAAATAATACTACTATAAGTGTTCTTGCATATGTACCTATGTTTGTAGTTTTCTGTATAGTATATGCATCATACTGGGATTACCACATCATAAACTGTGCTTTTACTTAATTAGATGAGACAGTTTTCAAAAGTGCAAGACTATTTTCAAATGAGATAGCTCCAATTTACACTTTATACATAAGTGATCCTGTTACTCTATATCTTTATCAAAGTAATCATCTTGGGTTTTTTTTAGACCTTTGAATTTTTGCCAGTTCTGCTGTAATCATTACAATTTAATTTGCATTTCTCTGATGAATAATAAGGTTTATTTTAATGTTTTTTTTTTATTTCTTCTTTTATAAGTTATTTCTTGGAGACTTTTGTCCAATTTAGCATCAGATGATCTTTTTTCCTTGACCTGAATGAATTATTTCTCTTTTCTAAATACAGTCTTTTATTAACTATTCTCTATTACAAGTTGCCTTCCTATTCCATAGCCTATCTTTTCACTTTTTTTGTGACCTTCAATTTAAGGAGATCAGATTTATCAGTCATTTCCTTTGTAATTAGGGATTTTTCTATCTTGTTTAAAAAATCCATCCCCAACAAAGTCATAAGTTTTTTTCCACAGTACTTTAAAAAGTTTTATATGCTGTTTTACATATGTAAATCTTTAACCTACCAGAAAATGACTTTTGCATATAATGCAAAATAGTGTATTATTCTATTTTCTCTATATTAGTATCTAGTTGTTCAGACAATACCTACTACAGAATATCTTTCTTACATTGCTCTATAGTATTAGCTATTTGATATCTTAATTACCCATAAATACATAGATCTTTTCTCTTTCATTAGTTTATTTGATTGTTCTGACAATACCAGGCTATCTTATTATAGTGTTAAGAGAGCTTCTTCCAATCCTGCTTCAATTTCTTTCTTGTTCTTTCATAATTATATAAATTTTTAGAGTAAGGTTATCAAATTTGACAAATAAAAACAATTTTTATTCAGACTGCAATTGAGTCTACAAATTAGTTTCATAATTAGTCTTCCAATTTATTAACAAAGTAGCTCTCTTTTTTTTTTTTTGAGACTATTTTCAATCTCGTTATTTTTGCCTATGGACCCGCAAGCTTATGTTGCCCGGGGTACCACAGACTCAAGCAATCCCCAGCCTCAGCTTCCCAGGTAACTGGGATTATAGGTGCGTACCACTACACCCAGCTATTTTTTTTTGGAACGAGGTCTCACTATGTGCCCCCAGGGAGACTCGAACCGCGATCCTTGTCCCCAGCCGTGGCTTCCTAAACTGCTGCTTACAGGCTTGGACCATCATGCCAGGCCCAAAGTATATCTATCCATTTGCATAGTTTTTCTTTAAATTTTCAATAAGAGTTTTATAGTTTTTTCCATAGGGAGTGACATGAATTTTTTTAGACTTATTCCTGGAATGCTTGATTTTTTTTAAATGTTATTGTAAGAGGAATCTTTTTTCCTGTTTCATTCTTTACCTGTTTGTTGTTGGTATATAAAATATTTTGATTTTTGATAGTGAATTTTGTCTTCAACAATTTTGCTAAATCCTAGCATCAATTCTTATAAATAGGCCAAGTTTCAAAGAACTGTTTATAAATGCATTTCTCTTTCCTCATATACTACTTACTCATTTCTCAGCTTATGGAAATCTAGTTCATCCTCACACTGTCAAACTTCTATTTTCAAAGATGTGAAGGGTCTCCGCATTGTCCAACTAAAAGATCCTTGTAGGGGTTTCCTTAGCTCACAGATTTAGAGGGTCAGAAATTCAGACAGTACAAATAGTAATGGTTTCTCTCTGCCACATGATGTCTTGGGGTCTTTGCGAGGCTGCCTTGAATGGTCTGTAGTTATGCAGTAGGTTGAGTGATACAATTTCTTGGACTGAATAATCACAAGGCATTTTTGACCTACACGTTTGGCACAGAATGCTTGCAGTTTGATAGTGGGCTGCCAACCAGATAGCCTACATCTGCTTTTCTCTTGTGGCTTCCTCAGAGTAATCAAACTTCTTCCATGGTGGTTCAGCAATACAGAAATGAGTGTTCTACTGAAATGGAGGAAAGACATCACTTTTTAATAATCTAGTCTTAGAGAATCCACCTGGGTGAAGTCGATGATTATAAATGAGTGACAAGCCTGCTCAGATTAATGGGAAGGGACATAGACCCTATGTCTTAGTGAGACATATACAGAGATCATGTTGTTGAAGAGCAGTTGGAATAGAGAAAGATTGTGGCACTATCTTTGGAAAATGAAGTATGATACAGGCACTCAGAACAACATATGTGAATGTCAATTCTTTATCAGTGACTATGTAAATGTAGAATGCCCCCAGCCTACATGTAGTTGCTGTAATTTTTTTTGCTTTTTCATTAAATATACTAAATTTAGTGTTTGTTATTGTTTTAAATGTCAATTTTCATTTAGATTATCATTGTGTTAATCTTTTTCATTAATATTCCTTCTCATATCCATCCTTTCTTTGAATTTCCTTTTTCTGATACTCTTAAGCTCGGTTATCATTCAAAAATAAAAGTGAGTAAATCCTAGCTGATAAATTCTTTTGAAAAAACCCTTTATTTTCCTTTTATTTTTGAATGGTAATTCAACTGACTATAAAATTCTAAGACTCATTCATGTTCTTTCTGATGTTAAATATTTCACTAATTATAAAAATCAACATAAATCATATTAATTGTTCTATTTATAATCAATGATATTAATCAATAGTTAAATAAGTATTTGATGAGATTAACCTATATTTATTATGTAGTATGTCCTAAAGGTTAAGAGCCATAAGATCAAATGGCAAGACCAAACCCTATGTTGTTTCATGATGTTACATGATGCAATAACTTGATAAGATCCATTTTTGTTAGCAAGGAATTTTTTTCTTTAACTATAAAGCAGAAATATTAAACAAAAAAGAACATATACTTCACACACAGAATTTTATGATATACGTATCAAACAAATTAATACTATTGAATCGTGTGATCAGCTTCTGCTTAGAAAGGATTGAGAATTGCCCTCTTTTTTAAGTTATTAAAAGAAATATTCTAATTTAAGAATTTATTAGAATGATTAAAGGAATGCATAGGAAGGACATAAGTTAATTTACATTCCTGGTGTGAAGCAGATGATCTGCCTGTGATCATCATGAGACTGATATATCGGGCAGTTTCTCCAGAAAGTAACCACATCCTCTCTGCATCAGGAAGACTTTATAATTGGAAAAATTCACCAAAGAATCTCCTAATCAATTACACAGAAGGTCTGGTGCATAGATTCTTTTTTTCATCCTGTGTGGGAAGTGGTCGATGTATGTGCTTTAGGAACCAGTGAACCCCCAAGCAATTATTTAAAAACAAAAACAAAACATTTTTATCTTTCTTACTTTTCTCTTTCCAACCCTCCCTATTTTCCTTATAAAGAGAGAGAAGGAGATAGATGAATCCTACTGAAAGAACCCTCAAAGAGGAAATCTGGGCAGGCATCTGAGTAATAGAAGTCTTATACTATGTTTGAATAGAAACTTCAGGCAAACACTGAAAATTTAGTACTCATAGGTTTTGACTAACTCTGTGTTGTTTGATATTTTAGTTTGTGTGTGTGCTGACAGACATTAGCTCTAAAACATCATATAAAATCAAAAAGTTCTTACATCATTGTATACAATGATGTAAGAAAAAAATATATATAAAATCAATAAAAAATTCACAAATAAAATCAAAAAGTTAAAAAAATTGTGTAAACCATTAGATACAGTGAAATTCAATCATCATTTAAATATAGAAGGTTGGAATTAACATTAGTGCTCCACAGATAATTTTCTTCCTTTCTTCTTCTTTTTTTTTGTTTGTTTGTTTTGTTTGAGAATAGGTCTTGCTGTGTTGCACAGGGTAGTCCCTATTTCGCGAACTCAAATGATCCCCAGCCTCAGCCTCCCAGGTAGCTGGGTTTACAGGCACCCACCACAATGCCTGACTGTTTTTTCTAGACCAGGTCTTGCTGTGTTGTCCGGGGTAGTCTCAAGCCTGTGAACTCAAGCGATCCCAGGCCTCTCGCCTCCCAACACTTGAATTACAGGCGTACGCCACCATGCCTGGCTTTTCAGATCATTTTCTTCTTACAAAATTGTATTAGATAAATGTACTTCATCAACATTACCAACTAAACTTGTAATTTTAAAGAAAAATATCAACACTAACTCTGTACATAGTTAGACTGAGTTAGCATCACAGAACTTTTCATTATGAAAAATCACTAATGTATTTCTTCTTCCTTGACTACCACAGGTCAGAGAATCACAAATTTTTATTGAAATAGGAATGAATTCAATGCTAATATGCTATGTATTGTTAGACTATAAATGATGATAACTTAGCTAATTGCTATTTAAGTTAATGGGTTAACAGATATTTTTTAGTCAAAGAAATAAAAGTCAGTTAAAACAGTGATTAGTTTACTCTCCCACTGTCTAAGCTATGCAAGTTCTCTATGCTAGCATCTTTCAAGATGGCAAGGATGTATGCTGTAATAAGAGAGTGGTTAGCTGTCCACTGACCTGCTAAGGCAGGAGACTGACCCTGACTCAAAGGGTTAACACAGTCAACATATATTATTGTCTTAAAGCAAAAAACCAAGTGATTTAGAAATTAGAACCCTAGAATTATATGGCATTATTGGGTTATAAAGGACATTCGAAATCATAACTCACACTGTGCTGTTCAAGAACTTGGGCAAAAGTGAGTGACTGGTCAAAGGTCTGAAAGGTGCTGGCTCAGAACATTAAATTGTGTAAAATATGCACTAGTTACTTACTAGTTAGCTTAAAAAATCTTTATGATCTTTGCTATTCCATATCAGGCTGTTTGAACATGAGAAAGTGTCAGTGAAGAGTAAAAAATACTTTTAAAATGGTATACAATTACACATATACAGGTAAAATCAGTGAGATTCAAATAAAGTCAGTGGGTTGTATCAAAGTCAGTTCCTAGTTTTGCATATTATGCTATTGTTAAGGAAGATGCGGCCATTGGGGAGGAAACTATAAAGGATGAATAGTACCGATCTATTATTTTTTTGCAATTTACTGTGTATTTATAATTATTCCCAAATAAAATGTTTTAAAAATATGAATAATGACCATGAAATGGCTTGTTGCCATAACTAAATAGCTTTTAAATGAAATGGCTAGAATTTAACATAAAAATAATTACAACATGAGATCCTGGTTTAGTTCTCACCCATTTGGCCATTCCATGTACCATTTTACTGGGGAATATTCCCAGAAATTACCTCTTTTTGACATTCCTCTTTAGAAAAATTAATATCCATGGTTTTAGTGAATATAGTTCTATGTTAAAGGACCCCTAATTTTTCAACCTACAATACCTGGGGTATGCTGTCCAGTTTTAACACTATTAAATTTTTCTTGCTAGAGTCTAGCATGATTATGACTCCAAGTAGATGCTCAAGAAATATTAGATGAAAGAATGAATATCTATAGGATGTTTGCACTTAGAATTCCCACCAAAAGCTAAAGTGGATAAGCAGCCAAAACAAAACTTCCATTTTCTCCCACTTGTTACTGACTTGTCTACTCTCTCTGCCAATGTCTGCATCTGCATATCTTCCATTTCTACTGTTCTCCCATCTAATCAAACATAAAAATTTTAAGTCTTCCTTCTTTATTTGCCATATTCTATCTAAGCACTAGTTACCTCTTTGTTTCATTTTCCTCTCCAATGTCCCTTATACTAATCTCTTATGTTTAGCTCTTGTGTTTTGGCCACCATTTTGGCCTCATTTTTATTACTTAAATGTTTCTAATTTTCTTCCAGCTCCTAATCTTCGTCTGTCTTGATACTAATACCTGGTTTTTCTAAAGTATGGGTAGTCATCACATTGACTAAAAGTTCACGGTGGTCATAGTCACTGCTGCCTTTGGTAGGTACCCAGTGATGCATCCGTGATGGACTAGTATCATCTAATTTACTCTTTGCAACAACCCTACAAAGTAAACATTTCTCCCCTGTATGCTTCAGATGAGATAACTAAGGGTCCAAGAGATTAACAATGTCACGTTTTTTAAGCAGCAGAGCTGGGGTATAAAGTCTAGGTTGCATGTTTTCAGTAACTGATAACACCATTCTAAATATAAACTCATCTTGTTCATTCACTGAAACATGTCCAGCAGAATTCTAGTAAAAACAATGGCCTAATAAATGGTCTAATAAATTATAACCAATTTATTAAGGGAGTTGAGCTCTGTTGGGTGCAAACTGAAAGCAACTGTCTCTTTTCTCCCACTGTCCTGCCACCCCACTGTCCTTCCACCATCCTACAAGCTTGCAGAGTCAGTTGACTGACTTTTCTCTGCTCTACTTCCACTCCCCTAAACTCTCAGATTTTATAGTTTTGGAAGTGCTCTCAGGAAATAAGTGAACGATCTTTTTTAGTAGTTAAAGTCTAGTCCACTGTAGTAATGCAAACCCTAGTCTCTTCCCATTTACATGTCTTTCCTTTCTCTTGAGTTTTGCTAACCCTTGGAAGTCTGCAGTGGGGGAGGGAGGATGCTGTGGTCAGTTGCTTTCCCTCTTCTCAGTAACCCTTCTCCCTTATTAGTTGCTACTTTTGGCCCTTTCGGAGCTGTGAGGGAAGGAAAAAAGACAACGTGGCAATGTTTTTATTTAACTGTGGTTGCTGCCAGCATTGGTGACTTCAAGTGTGGCAAATAGTCAAAGGTGACTCACTGTCTCATGGAACCCTCCTGAGAATCTCTTATTGCATTTCTGGCTAGATAACAATCCTGAGAAGCTCTGAACTCAGCTCCTCTCTCTCAGTTGCCTCTTCAAGTGAGGTCTTTTTTTGATTGCCAGAGAGGGGATCCAAGTGCCACATCATGCCAAGACACTCTGGCAGCCCATGGTGCCATAAGCTCACATGGCAAAGAACTAGTTCTTTCAAGCAACCACCTGAGGAAACATGGAAGTGGTCTTCTGAGGCTGGCCAAAGGCATGTGAGTGAACTTAAAAGGAAACTGCTTTCAGTTGAGCCTTCAAATGACTAGAACCCAGCTAACAGATTGTCTCCAGCCTCTTGAAAGACCTTCAGCCAGAAACCACCCAGCTAAGCTAAGCTGCTCCTGAATTCTTGCCCCACAGAGGTAATAAAGTATTGTTTTAGATTGCTAAATTTGAGATAATCTGAGAAAATGTGTGCAATGAAAGACACAACACCTCCCCAAGTGTTACCACCTTTTCTGATAAGAACAGTGGTGGTGTTAATAAATGAGGTTTTTTGGAGGGATTGAGGGGGGGTTCTGGTGAGTTTATTGCATAATCTGTTGTGTCACTGAAGATCTGCGTGACTCAAAGAACCAATATTATCCAGCTGGTCAGTGCATGCTGTTAGGAAATTACGCTTTTTCGTATAAGATGCATTCAGAGTGCAAGACAGCCCAGTGAAATTAATGTAACAGAATATGATTTCTGCATTGCATCTAACTTTAAAAACCACCATGGTGGAATTCTAATGTAGCATCAAAGAAGAATAGCCACATTATCTGGAAATAATTTTAAAATACTTTTTATAGCTACTTATCTGTAGAAGACTGGATTTTCCTCATATTTCAACAAAAACTCACTGCAGCATGTTAAATTCAGAAGCAGATATGAGGAACCAGATGTCTTCTATGAAGCTAACCAGTACAGACATTTGCAAAAATGAAAACAGTATCACTCATCTCAGTACATTTTTCCTCTTGGAGATGAATTATTTTTCATATAAATCATTATTATTGTTATTTTTAAGTAAGTGATGCTAGTTATATATTACTATGCAAGTAATTATCCCAAAACTTAGCAGCTTAAAACATTAATTATGTATTATCTCACCAGTTCTGAGGGTCAGGAATTCACCTTCACCTCAGCTGAGAACCTCTGAGTCATGTAGCTGTAATCAAGTGTCAACACAGCTGTACAGTCATCTTAAGACTTGACGGTTTGGGGGAGTGGCGCATATGTACAGAATCTCCTTCCCAGGTCAATTATCTATTGTAAGTTCTGTCAATAACTGTTTGACAGAATAACTGATTGACAGAACTTAATTTCTCACTATTATTGACTGGAGATAACAATCCTTGCCAACTGGGTCTCTCAGAATGACTCACATCAAACCAACCAGCTTTTCTCTTTTCCTTCTAAGAGAAACAGAGAAAAGAAGCAACCAAGACAGAAGTCCATTGTAACTAACTCTTAGAAGCTTAAGGTTGATACCCATCATTTTTGACTGACTTCTGGTTTTGAAAGCTACCACTCTGTCCAGTCTGCATTCAGGGGAAAGAATATCACAAATTGTGAGGGCTAGAATATCACAAATTGTGGTGACGGGTCATCAGGGCCAACTTAAGGCTGCCTACCATGTGAATTAAAAAATGTTTTCTATTTTTCAATATTAATTTCCAATAAGGTATTATCAATAGCTACAACTTACATAAATGATAGTGCTTTGGGGTCTTCAGTAATTTTTAAGACTGTGAAAAGGTCTTGAGAAACAAAAGTTTGAACACTGCTGTAGTAATCCAGATACCGGTCTTCCAAATGGTAAAGGTGCAAGGCTTTATGCAAGAGGTGATAATTCATATCTTATCTTCATTCTGATTCATAACTTACTGTTTGTATTTTATCAGTCCCCCAAAGTAATACTTATACTAGGCTTCTAAGATACACAACACTGAAATAGTTGCCTTTGTTGCATGTATACTGTGGATTAGGTACCAAGACTTACAAGTACTTTGTGTACTATATATTTATCTGAGAATACTTCATTTAAAAATTTAAAAATTATTCAATATGTTAAGTACACAGTTTGCCAATCTTTGATAATCATTTATTATGTTCAACAAATATTTGGAAAACTAAACAAAAGATAGTATCAGAGTTAGAGATCTGTGACATTTCGCTCAACAAATAACTTAAGTCAAAGTTCAGGAACAGAGTTTAACTATAAAAGAATAAAGTACAAGATTTTGTAGTGTGGAGAAAGAAGAGGAAGGAGAGAAGACATAGAGAATGTTTGGGGAAATAAAATAGGAAAAAAGAAGGCACTTTTAAGAAGTGTAGGTGACCAGTAGCATTAGGTAGGATAAAGATTGAAAAGGATGAAGAGAGATAAAGACTTATATTTCGTGATGAAAGCTGAAAAGAAAATCTCTGCAACTCCAGAATGCAAAGGGTTGACCTTAGTATGAAATAAGAAAGCTGAGACAACAAAGGAAAGCGAAAATTTTGGCAACAAAAAAAGGTTGCATTATCTAAGAAGCAAGGAGATCTGCATATATAACTTCTGTTCACTGCTTTAAGCATTAAAGATTTCAGACTGTATTTTTAAAAACTAATGAGCTCTAGAGATTTGACTTTAAGAACTGTTTTGTTTCCTTCGATGCCAGTATGCTGAAAGATATCCACAAAATATTATAGATCTCTATTTCAACCCCCTCACGGTCCAGAGCCAAATCTGACCCTATCATGTCTCTTGACATATGGAGTTTCTTATTCACATCGCATCATGCTGCATTACTTTAGATATTTTCCAAAAGTTTTGCTGGTGTGATTAGATAGAAACATGATACTTAGGGCAGAAGAGGGAACTGGGGTGAAGAAACCTCTGAAAAAGAGAAGATACTGTATTGATGAATATTAAATGTTGTTTTTAGAATTTTTAATAATGACTTATAATAAAAAATTAATTTAGGATTAAACTTCTGATACTATTAGAGCTTCCCTCTTAAAATCTGTTTTCTTCAAGATGATGCATCACAGGACCTCCTTATCTCTTGAACTTTTGGTGCCTCATCATTTGCTCTTCTCCACAGGCAAAGCTCTAAACATCTGTGACCAGTCTCCAATTCTAGACCATAGTGCAGTTCTGGGTGGCATTTGAACCTTGGTAGGAGGACTTTAAAGTGGTTAGAAACTGGGTGACAGGCATGAATGGGAAAGATTGAGTTGGAGCAGAAGCCAAGATCCCATGTGCAGTGCCACAGCTGGGCGCTGGAGGGAGGCTTTGAATACCAGATGGGGATCCTGCTTTTGAGGAGGAGCGTTCAGTCTGGCCTAAGTTCCACTCCCACAGCTCTGCCCCATGCATGAATGGTCAAGGTCACCCATTAGGCACACGTGTCCTGGGGTTCTTCAAGGACCTGCCAAAAGGCCACAAGTTCTAAGTGTTTGGAAGTGGGAGGCATTAGGGTCTTGGAATGCTGGGGTGCTACTTGGGGTGGGAGACTGAGCAGGGAGGTGAATGAAGCCTGCAGCCCTGAGGACTGATGGGGTGTGAGTTGGAAATGACTGAGTGAAAGTCTGTAGCTTCTCACCCTGCCCTGACCCTGAGCTCCATGGCAGGCAGATTTCAGAGCAGTTCGCACATCCCAGTTGCAGTGGTAATGCTGAGAGCAGCCCTGCTTATTGAAAGAAAAGGGACTTTTTCTGTTTTTGTGTGTTTGTTTTCAGAAAGTTATGGTATATGTACACAATGGAATATTAGTCATCAATCAAAAAAGACAAATTTGGTTTATTTGTGGTAACATGGATGGAACTAGAACGAATCCTGTTAGCAGAAATCAGCCAGAAAGATAAAGAGATGTACTGGATGACCCCACCTATATGCAGGATATAGGAAAAACAAACAAACAAAAGAACAAGGCAAATTTAAAACTAACTGTTAGCAGAAGGAAAGCATAGAGCATGAGAGGGGGAGGAAGATAAAATCGGGGGAGGGATAGGCATCAGAGATTAAGATTATTGTTCACAGGTGATAAGGTGGTGGGAGAACCTCAGGAGTAGAAAATGATGTAAAATATATATGTACAATCAATTTTTAAAAATAAAATTTAAAAAATGAAAGTGTAGTCAAGTAAAAAAATAAAATCTTTGTTGTTTAAACTTCAGAAGGGTGAAGTTGGAATCAAGAGACTTTGAGCCATGTGGTTAAATGACACTATTAACCTGAAAGTAAATTCTGTGTAAAATAAGAACTCATTATGTAAAAACCACAAAACAAAGCAAACTTACTAGTTTAAGTAAGTAAGATTAAGCAATAACAATTTCAATCTTCATACACCACCTGAGGTCTCAGGTCTGTTTCAAAGTCTTATGGGAGTTGTTCCTTGACATTTTAATTTAAAGTCATGCCTGTGTTGTCTCTTAAATTGCAAAATTTAATTTCCATCATTGCACTTATTGCTTCATAGTTGACTTTGATTTTTTGCTCTCTCTTCTCCCATGTTAATGCAAGCTCCATGAAGGCAATTAAAGTACCTGACACATTTGTGGCGCAAACAAAACACTCTCTGATTTTGGCCTCCCAGAATCGGTACCCTTTCCCTTGTTTACATAGGTGACATCCTCTAGGTATCTGTGTTATTGTCTTTTTAATACTGTGTTGTAATTGTGTCTAAATGTGTCTTTCATGCCCAGTGTGCCTTTGTTCAGATCAAGAACTTTTTTGTTCTTAATTTTTTTCTCCCACTACTTGGTATACAGTGGACAGTGTATCTAATTTTTATGGAAGAGTTAAGGCCAGTCATAATATAATTTTGGATAACAGTTATCCCTTTTAAAAACCTTCATAAACCATCTAAGATAGAGAATTTCTCCTCTTGTTATGCTCTCATATTCCTCCCTGAACTAGAAGCCACTTACTCTTAACTACAGAGTGGACACATATATTGGGGAAGGAATTCAAAATTTTTAATAGTGAACCTAGGCAAGAGTCCTTGCTCTGCCACTTGCAGGTTTGGGAATACTTTCTACATTCCTCAGAGCTGACTTCTCAGTTGTAGAGACAATAATACTTATGTATGGACCACATAAATATCTTTAAAATAGAATCTGGAGGGTGAGAGGAACTGGCTTTTCCTGTGTCTCTTTAAAAGAAACACCGAGTATTTTGTTTTCCCAATCTTCTAACCACCTAGATAACCCACATCAAATACATTAAGTTTTGGATTTTATCGAATCTTTCATGAAAAATTGAGTAAAAGCTACAAATAAGCAAATGCTGGTCAGTAACTTTATAATCAAGGACATTGTTATTCATATAAATATAGGTAGCCTTCACCATTTAAAACCATAGGCGATTTAATACACTTTTTAACATGTAGGAATTATTTTTGTCCAAAGTTACTTAGTGATACTTAAGAGAATTGCTTAGTGATACTGAAGAGAATTGCTTAGTACCAACTGAAAATAAATGTAGTCACATGGCAAGTTTAGACAAAATCACACATGTGAATTATGTTTTGTCTGTACTGCACTTTAAAGAGGTGTCATCAACTTGCTGTCAAAGTGTTAGGTCAAAAGAAGGGTGGGATGCATCTTTTGGTGTTTATATTTTTAGCACTGAACATGACAATTTTCTTTTTTATAATTACGTAGAATTACATGAAATAACCGGTTTTGTTTTTTTTCATTATTTTTGGACATTATTGGTTTGACAAAGGAGATTTGCTTAAATAATCTATACAATTAAATTGCAGCTTCTATGACCATAAATGAAAGCACCAAAACTCAAAGTCTTATTTTTAGTCATGTTCATCAGAGCTACTAACATAAATAGATATTAACAAAGACTGTGAACCCATGTGCACTATGACTACTTAGGTGTATTTAATATGTATTCATTTGCTTTCCTTGCAATGCTTCACTGATAGATTGCTTGCTTCCAAGTTGTAGGATTCTATCAGAAGAAGTTGAGCTGCTCAAAACCCTTATCGACAGTGGTGACTACAGAGTTGATGTGTGAGCTATGAGAAAAGATTTTAGCTTAAAACAGACTTATAGCTTATAAAATTTTCTAAGGTTAAACCAATTATACTTTTCATTCAGAGGATTTTTAAAAATCATATATTGTTAACTTTTTCAAGTGTTATTAGTTAAGTGCTCACCTCAAAATCAATGCAAGTCGCTAATGAACAAAATAGCTTTTATAGGTACATAGAAAATAGCAAATAAATAGTTTGACTCTCTTTTACTGAGTGTAAGCTTCAGTTAAGTAAGAGGATTTGTTTTGCTCACTATTCCATCTCTGAGCCTGAAAACAGTGATGACATATAATAGGTGCTCAATAAATAATGACTACATGAAAGAAGTTCCTTTTCCATTTTTATTGGAATAGTCTTCAGTGATAATTTCTCACAAGATTTGTGTGAAAATTCATTTTTTAGTTTTTCAAATTGAGGTACATTGGCTCGCATTACTCTAAGATGTATAACAGGTATTTATTTTTGATATTTAAAAGATGATGATTTATTTACAGAAGATTTTTACATATGGTTACTTTTAAAGAGTAAGTTTCCCTTATACATTTCAAATGATTCCATTTTTCAACGACCCTATTTACACACAAAATGCCTTCAATTCTTATTAGATTAAGTTGGTCTCTGTGTTTTTTCTTGTGACCCAGGATTCCCCAAGCTTCATCAACCAATGATTACAAATGAAGATCACAAGAATAATAACCTAGATTTTATAGGTTTTGCCAACCTGCAAAAACTGTAAATCTCTACACAGGCTTGAATCTGCTCCCTTCCTTCCAACTATTTCTGTGAAGCCTCAAGGAGCACCTGATTATCAAAAACACATCTAGTCAGCTGCCTTGAAGATAGCATCTCTATGGCACTTGTGACTACTTCTATGGATATCGAGGCTGGGATTGCTTGAGTCTGTGGTAACCCGGGCAGCGTGAGCCTGCGGTTCCATGGGCAAAAATAGCGAGACCTAGTCTAAAAAAAAAAAAAAAAACTTCTATGGATATCACTCTGTGTCCCTCAGGCACCGCTTTGGGCTTGGGCGTTTCCTAGATACCCATCCTCATGACGAATACCACTACTATCTGCAAGTGACACTTTCCATTAACCAAAGATCTATGACAAAGTCTTAGAGACTGCCTCTAATCCTTTTGGGCTTTATTCTGGTATGGGCAGGCTAACAGCCTACCTAATTTTTGCCCCATTGCCTCAGAAATATGATTAAGACTGCTTCCAGTTGCTGTTCTCATCGCTCATCCCTACTGAATATGACATTAAGGATAGATGTGGCTGCCATACACCAGTCTCTGTGGTATCATTCCTCTCCCAGGATGACTAAGGCATTGCTATGAGACCATCTGCCTGACCTGAAATGGGCTGCCGTATTTAATCTGAGTTCTTTCCCAGGAGGATCTTGTTGTCTTGTGTATATGTAAAGAATTTTATCAGGCTGGTCAAGCAGTTATCCAACATTAGGACCTGTCTGAGCTTGAATAGATGTTAAGACCTCTCCTATGTACTCAATTTGTATAAAACTACTCATCTCAGAGCAAAGTGATATGCTATCATACTTTCAATTATGTGTCATAATTTATGCCTGTTATTAATCAGTTGTACATAAGTGAATAATCATAGTGAAACAATATTTTTATAGTAATGTGTAAGATTTAGAATTTTTTGCTATTATGTACAGTTTTTATATAAGTATCCAGTAAACATTTGTATTAGTAGATTCCTCTCTGAATCTTGTTTGTATACATGTAGCTGGGGGGGGGAGGGATATAAACACTATTGTTTTTTCCACACTTTTTCCTTAAGTTTCATTTATGTGAATAATTAGATAGAAAGGGCACATATTTTTATACATAAAATGAAAAACTTTCCATAGTTGTGGAGTAGCAGTATTTTGTTGAATGTTCTATACTTGCCTTATTTTCAATTTATGCCATCCTGGATAGACTTACATTAGCTATTTTATACAATTATTGAGTATATCCTTTAATTGGGATACATTCCCAGGATTACAGTTGCTATTTATAATATGTGTACATTGGTATTGTTTGATATTCTCAAGATTGCTTTCAGAAAATTCCTGCCTCTGAACATTGTTATCAAAATTAAGAAAAAGGTGAATTCAGTGTTAAATAACCAGCACAATGTTGAACAAATTAAGGAGGCCATTCAGCTGAGGGGACACTAAGGCCTTAATAGCATTCACAAGCAAACTGAAACCTAAGCCTATAAAATACATTCATTTTAAAAGAGAAATCCAAGGACAACCAATCACCATGAACTAGACTTTTCCAAATGACAGGAACACTTAAGCTATAGCACTTAAATAATTTCCTTGCTTTGCTTGTGTCTTCTCTATAAAAGCTTTGCCTCCAGCTTCTGTCTGTGTAATATAATTTTGATTATTTGATGCCTTATTTGAATTGATTCTTGCTCAAATAAACTCTAAGTATTCCTCAGTTTGTCCTTCTACAGTTACTAGCACTTAGTTGACCTTTAATAAATGTCACTTCCCTTCCTCCAGATCATAATTTTTCAAAGTCACTGACATTACTAAGTATTTGCCATTCATTGAGATGTGCACAGTCTCAGGGCATGCAGTGAGCTGGAGGAATAAAATTCTGGACCAACAGAATTAACCCGGCTGTAAGCCAGACACCCAATGGATGTAGTTTCTAGAACAGATCCTTGACTAAGTCAAAGACATTTCTGAAAGAAGTCCCATGTGGTAGACAGGTTTTGAGACTTGGTAGGCAATACTTGAAACCAGGAATATATCTCCAAGTGAGGTTGAGGTTGAAGGAGGTTTGAGAGAAAGCTCTTGTTAGGAAGGTTCCTGTGGTTCTAACCAATTAGTTGCAAAATCAAAATAGATTTAAGCACAAATAAACTGAGGAAACTGAGTATTATTTTTAATCAAATCAGTAAGCTTTTCAAAGTGGTTGTTACACCTTTTATAATACCTGCCATTTATTGACCATTTCAGGTCCATTAGCTAAGTGTTATCACTTTTATTTATTTAATTTTTTAGAATTTATTTAAAAATAATTTTTTCTTACATCATTGTAGTCCTCATAGTCCTTCCACCACCATATCACCCATGACTTGTCATCTTATTCCCTTGTGTTCATCCCTGTTCTTCCTGCTTTCCTTCCTCTCCCTCCCTTGCTACATATTTTAGTTCTGTGTTCAGTTAGTTTTGACTATTTCTCAACCTTTTGTTTGACTTATCTATAAGTTTGACCATTCAGTATTTGTGTTTTTCCTTCTGAATAATTTCAGCTAACCTCCTCTCTCCAGTTCCATCCATGTTGCTGCGAACGCCATGAGTTTGTCTTTTTGATCGCTGAATAATATTCCTTTATATAAATACACCACAACTCTTTTTTTTGGCTCTATTTGTCTTTTTCAGGGCCTTTGTGTTCCCATACCTTGGTTATTATAAATATTGTTGCAAAAAACACAGAAGTGCAGGTTTCCTTTCAAATTAGTGTTTTTGTGCCCTTTGGGTAGGTTCCTGGGGGGTGGAATCACTTGATTATATGGTAGATCCATGTTTAGTGTTCTGAGCAACTGCCACACGACTTTCCATAGTGCTTAGAAGTTTACAATCCCACCAACAACGTAAGAGGGTTTCTTTGTCTCTAGCATTTGTTGTTTCTTTCTTTTTTTTTTTTTTTTTAATGGGGGCCAGTCTCACTGGAGTGAGGTGGTATCTCATTGTGGATTTGACTTGCATTTCTCTGATATAAGTGATGTTGAACTTATTTTAATATGCCTGTTGGCTATTTTAATTTCTTCTTTGAAGAAGTTTGGACCTTTATAAAGGTAAAACTCAGGTTGAGAAAACTTAAATAATTTTCTCCTATTACATAGTTTGTAGGTATGAGGTAGAATTGGAATTCAAATACAGGTCTCATTGAAATCAAAATCTATTTCTCTTATTAAGCATATTCTGCATTTACTTGTAGTATATAAAATTTTCATTTTTTCCAATTTTTTTTCTTTGTGCAAATCAAAGATTCTTTTTCCCTAGGTAATAAAGATAGATCTGTAGAACTAAAAAAAATTATTTGGATATTGTGTATTATTGCTTCCTAATTTATTTTGTAAGTATGGAGTATGTTATGAACTGCAAAGAATAGCATAATAATTAAAGAAGATAGCCACTGATTTTGTCAGTATTATTATTTTAAATAACATGATACACAAAGATATGAGTATAAATGTAATTAATGAAAAGCAATATGTTAGCAGATGTGATTACAAATATAAAATAAGTGTAGCATTATTTATCCCATTTCCTCCTCTTTTTTTGTCACATCCCTTCCAGATAGAGGGTAAAGAAAAGACAAAATGAAATAGGGTCAAAAAGGAGGGGGCAAGAGCCTCCAATTTATAAGCCCCACAGGTCCATATCACTCATGCAAAGCAGTTGCCACTCAAAATGCAGTTTAACAACAGGGTTTACTAACAAGGGAGTTCAACAGGAAAAACAAAAAGTCCTTAAAGCCACAAGTGGCAGTTATCTTACCCCAGTCACCATTCTCAGTCCCAGAGGTCCCAAAGACACAGTCCAAGATGGTGCCCTTTGCCGCTCCAATCCTTGGAGATAGGCACTTTTCCAAAGTCCAGTCCTTTCTCTGGCGTCCTCTCTTTTCTTCTTTTCTCTCCAATGTTTCTCACTGCTCCACTTCTCCAAGGCTCTTCAAACTTCTTCCACAATTGCTGATACACAAATCAGCTTTCCAAATTCCTGGCCATCACCAGGTATCAGCTCTTCAGGCCACCTTGCTGCAGTGTCACACTTTCCACACTGGCTACACTTTCACTGGCCACCAATACACCTTGCCACCACCAGCTCACTCTTCCAGGGGGTTTTTGCCCAGCCTGGTCACTCGGGCTACTCTTTACCCACCTGCCATTCTCTTCTCTCCTTTCCCCAGAAGTTCTCTTTCTTTCCTCTCCCCAAAAGTCTGTCTAGAGTATCGGCTCCTTTCCTTTTTATCCCCCCTGCTTCTGGTCCAACTTCCTGCTCCAACTGCTACTTCTGGCAGTTTTAACTGCCACACCCAAGGGGGGAGGGGCTAACTGCCACCACCCATTGGGGGAGGGGCACCTAGTTAACTGCCATAACCTGGGGGGGGGGGGGGCTCCCAGTTTCAAAAAGAATTTTGTTCACATACTATGGTCAGTTATACACTAATTGTGGGGTATACTAGCCTGAAATATGTTTTTATTGTAAATTTGTTAATTTTATAAGGTTCCAAGGAAGGTGAGGGAACTGATAAAAGAAAAACAAATCAAACTAATTGGAAGTTGGGACACTGTTGGGGGGGGTGGATGGATAAAAATAAGCCAATGGGAGCAGAGAGCAGTGAAGAAGGCTGGAGAGGAGGTGGTATTAGGTGTTCCTCCAAGGTAGACTCTAATAGTGTGTATCTTAATACACACTATTAAGGATTTCATTATATAACATATATAACAAAGGATTTCATATATAACAAAGGATTTCATTATCATACATATTCCCAGTCTGTGTGTTCATCATGGTGTAATAAAATTTTTTCTCGGGCAGTGACTTGTACTTTTAAATGTTAAGACACAATTATCTTAAGCATCAGGGTCTGGATGAAGGAAAACAGTCTATTAAGGGTAGAATAGGTTATTGCAGCATAGTGGAATGTGTTCTCTGATTGACTAGAACCAAGGACAGTGTGAAAACCGGGATCTGGTAGGTTTCATGTGCTAGAAGAAATCCTCTGATGAATATTTTTTCCCAAATAGTTCCAGTGAATAGACCTCAAGCAACCGCAGCTCTGTGCTTGATGAAGAAAATGATCTAACTGTAATTAATACAAAGGCTTCAAATTAAAATGAGATTTGAATTAAGCAACTCTTAACTCATACTAGAATACAGCCAGGTAGTTAGACAAATCTCCATGATAGGAAATTCTTTCCTGGTTAGATAATGGGAAAATAATGGTCATCTGAAGGGAAACAATATTAGGAGGGAAAAATATAAAGAAAAGGTTGAGATTTTAACGAAGACAAAACTTTGCACTTTGCCTGGATTTAACCTAGTGACCCTCATCTGGGTGAAGGAAAAGCATTTTGTTCAGAAGTCTTTCTGATTTAACTGCTCATTTTTTTTTTCCACTTGGCATCCTATGTGAAGCATTTCTTTTCAAACATATGCCAACTCTTTTCAAAGAGAGCTTTGTTCTTGGATCCATTAATTGAGGTATCACTGCAGAAATTGGGGCAAATTCAATTTATATTACAGAACTCCTTAGTGTGGTTCATTTTTCCTTCCCCTCTCACCTCCCCTTAGACCTCCAAATACACTCATCCTCTCACTGCCACAGTGATTCAGAAGATTCTGTCAGAAGTTCTCAGAAGCCCATTGTGCAGTAACAAATGATCCCAGCAGTGAACTGCAGGTTCTGTCCTTGTCTGCTTTTCTGAGTGGAAGGCTGCCCTCATCCCTCATTAGTGGCAGAGTAGGACAAGAATTGCCCAGCCTGCAACCTTGCCAAGTACCACAGACCCAAACAAGAACTCATCATGCCCATCAAACCTGTTGGGTGGATATGGGGGCAGATGTTGAAGAACTTTTCTGGAAGAAGTATAAATAATCTTGTTGTTAAGGGGGTGTGGGTATGGGGAACAAGTGGGAAGAAAGCCCCCTAACATGTGTTTTCTTTTCCAGTGACCTAGAATTTGAATACCATGTTCCATGGTCTTTTGAATTGTTCTAAAGGGATGTCTTAGCTAAGTATCTCCCCTTAATTAAGCATTACCCACACCTAATTACTTTTTTTTAGCTGAAGCAATACAGAAAATAATCATGGACCTTATAGATGAATTTAAAGATGACTTCCCTACTGTCCTCAAATCATCACAGTCTCATCAGGTAATAATAACTTTGGAAAGTATTGCAATAAGGATATTGTATTTTTGGTATCATACCAATCTAATGCTTGATTTTGATATATTGTGAAAAGTATTAGTTTTATTTTATAAAGACATATTTTAAGACTCACTCATGGGGAGGCATCTATACAAAGATGGTGGACAAGGAAATCAAATGGATAAATTTTAAAGATTATCACTGTGCCACTAGATTGAAAATACTGACCTCAGGTATCATCACTATTGTTGTTCACTTAATATTTGCTTGCAGTAGCATCTAGCTTATGGTCAGCTAAGCAGAACAGAGTAACGCTTCAGAGCTCAGAAGGCAAACCAAATTTTGTGACTTCATATCTGATTGCTTCTTCATCTGACATACCATACCTAGTCTTGGTACAAAGTGTTTGGAAACATCAAACACTTGACTGCGTTGTACAGAAGTAAGGAAAGACCATGTTTGGACTAGTGCAAAACTGTTAAGGCAGCACAGTAGTGGCAATAATTATTGAGAAAGCCTCGAGATGAATCCTTGGAAGCCAAAATTGGGTCCAGAAACCCTGTTGCTCCCTCCAAGTTGTTTTTCTTCCATGTTGCAAACAAGAGAATAACCATGTTTTTATTTAATCAGAGAAGTTTCAAATTTCCTTACAACCCCCTTCATCTCTTTATAGCCTCTCATTTATCAAACAAAAACCATAGTTTATGGTTAAAAATGTTTGATATTCTTACCCCAAGGAAAGAACTCTGAGTTCTTTTGCTTCCTGTCCTCCCAAATCATTGACTCATAAAGACTTTATTCCCTTAGAGAAGAATATATGCATAAAGTTACTTTATTTTTCATTTTCAAAATACATTGTTCCTTTTATATTGTTTACTTTGAAAAATGAGTTGCTGAGATTGGCAAGAAACCTGATTAGTTAGGGAATCTTATAAAACACTGCAGGTAATTACTCTTCAAAAATGAATCATTCAGAAAGAATACTAATACTCTATTAACTAGATTGTTTTTAAAATGTTAGGTTGTAAAATGCTATGAATTGTATCATTTCTAGGATGAGCCATAGTTCCTAAACATACTGAATGGAATGGTTTGAATAATACTTGGAGAGTTTTACTAGTTGGGTTGTATTTTAAATCTCTAAAATTTTTTGATTTGTGTTTAAGTATTTTTATATAAGCGTTTGTTTAGGAGATAGTCATCTTGCTGGCCTGAAGTTAAAAACAAAGACTTCGAGGTAGAAAAGGAGGGGATTTTTACAGATGAATATACTAGAAAAATGTTTATTTGCTAACTTTTCATGGCTAAAGATTTTGAAGGAAATTTTCTTTCTAGGTCCAGAGAAAGTTAATTTTAAATATCTGGGCTTGAGGTTGTGTCTGCTGAGGTTCTATGCTTTCTACTCCCTTCCATCTGGCTCCAGCCCCAATAACCACTTCCTTTAGTGAGTTGTAGCTTTTAAAGATTTACACTTGGAATTTACAAGTGTCTTTCAAATAAGGACTTAAAATAAATATGAACAAAACAAAAATGTATACTAGTCAGGGAAATAAATTTAATTCAGATGATCTTCACTTAAATGAGAGAATCTTGTGATATCTGGGTCATTTTGTGTGTTTTAATCATGAAATATATTCTATTCTATAATTATCTTGCACTTAATGTGTATCACAGCATGGGGAGTTGTAGACAAAATATTTTAGAATCCCT
Source organism: Uropsilus gracilis (assembly GCA_004024945.1). Classification (NCBI taxonomy): domain Eukaryota; kingdom Metazoa; phylum Chordata; class Mammalia; order Eulipotyphla; family Talpidae; genus Uropsilus; species Uropsilus gracilis. The sequence continues at coordinate 54,932 of PVHY01003920.1, forward strand.
GCAGAAATGGATTTTTGCATATATAGATAAACTTTTTGGAATTCACTCTGCTTTTCATTTAATGTGGGACAAAAACTTCTAGGGATATATTCAGTAACATCTGCAAGTTATTTCTATTGGTGTTAGGGTTTCTAAATAAAATGAAAGTAGGACTGTAACTAGTATGTTCTGTATAATTCAATTGTATTTTTGTCTTTGGGGAGTATTTTTTGTTGGACACTGTTACGATGTAGAAGTTAGTGTATTGTGCATGGAAAGCTTTCTGGGTGGCTTCCTATTTAATATTTGGGCTATTTCACTGATGTTTTCTAATATTATTTGTTATATTTTTCTGATACTCTTATTTCATTCATGTTAACAAATACTTACAGAACACCTAATACATACCAGTCACTATTCTAGGCACCAAGGACAAGACAGTGAACCAAATTAATAGCAATGTTGCTGGCAGGGATCCTGTATCCTGGTCAAGTATGAAAACAGTAAGCCAAGAAAATAACTACGTTGTATTAATGGAAGATCTAAAGCTCTAGAAGAAACTATGTAGAAGAGAGTGGATATGAGGTTGGGATAAAGATAGGAAGAGACAATGACTCTTCAGATAGGGTGACTAAAACAGTCTTAGTGAAAAAGGAATTCTTGAATTAAGACTTGAAGTGAGTGATCACTTGAAGAATGGAAAGCCAAAACGAGTGCAATGTCCCCAAGAGGGGAGTATATCTGTTCAACAACTTAACACTTGTGGGGAGAGAAGGAGAGAGAGAAAAGAAGACAATACAGAGAGGTGAAGAAGAGACAACCTCTGTAGAACACAGAGATTATCGCATGAATTTTGACTTTACCTTAGTCACTGAAGCATTTGAACAGAAAAACGTGGTATGTTTTGATACATGTTTTATTTGTATTGCTAAGTGATGTGTTGAGGCACAGAATGAAAATAAGCAGAGGTGGAAGCAGAGAGGCCATTGAGAAAGCTATTTAGCTAGTTTAAAGACTAGGTGATGGTGGTAACTAAAATGAACTGGATGTTAATACTGGGATTATACAAGTGGTCAGATTCTAAAACAATTCAGAGAAAGAATTGAATAAAATTTGCTGATAGACTGGTTTTATAGACTTAGAGCTGTAAAAGCGAATGTAATGGAAATTGGAGTTTCACATTAAAACTGATGATAAAGGAATAGGCATGACTCTTGAAAAAAAAATGAAAACAGAAGGCAGGATATATATTCAAAGAATGGAGCTCATGTAGAAAAATATGGAGCAGGAGTATCTACAACCAATCTGATTAACTGATGCTGAATTTCTTTTGGTAAAAGGCCTTTAAAAGTAGCTTTGTGTGCCTCTGAGGTGGTGTTGGGAAATGGGGGCTTGAGATTTCTTTTCAGATGATGACAGTGATAAAAAGAATAACTTGAATTTATACACTGTAGAGTTAATCTCAGGATACTTGAGCCAACTGTCAAAAAAAGGGAAAAAATGACTTAATAATGTGGGTCAATATTTAAATTTGTACACATAGCTGATAAGAAAATACATAACATAGATAATAGGCAGAAGGGAAAAGTGGGTAGCTCAAAGAAGGAAAAAATATTTAGAAATGTTTTACTAGCTAATTAAAAAGTAGCTCACTGAAGTAAGAGAATTAGAATCATCATTACAATTTTTTTTTAAAGAAGGCATCTCATTCTACATCTGAAGGAATGTAAGGTGCCTCTCCTCTGTTATTAGTTTCATATTTCCAGAGCCACAAAGACCCACTAAACAGTCCTGGTGTCCACATTTGGTTTCTCACACTATTCACAAAAACAATAATGGTTTTCTTGCTAGAAGAAGAAGAAGAGGAAGAGGAAGAAGAAGAGGAAGAGTCTTCTATGTTTAGGAATGGGGAAAATAAAGGTAGTCAGAAACATTTTGTCAGAAATAATAATTCTTCTAGAGATAATTAGGAAAGTATCAAAACAAAGTGTTTTTACAACCATGAATGAAGTGTTCCTTTCCTCCACATCCTCATCAGCACTTGCTGTTGCCCATTTTTTGGATATGACCCTTTCTTTGGATACAACCAGTGTGAGGTGGTACCTCATTGTGGTTTTGATTTGCATTTCCCTGGTTATAAGCTATTTCATATGTCTGTTGGCCATTTGTGTTTCCTCTTTGGCAAAGTGTCTTTTAAGCTCTTTTGTCTTTTTTTTTTTTTTTTTGACTGGGCTATTTGCTTTGTTTGTCTTGAATAATGTGAATTCTTTGTAGATCTTTGGTATCAGACCCTTATCACTTTTATGGAGAACAAAACCTTTTTCCCATTCTGTTAGGTGTCTTTTTGTTTCAGTTATTGTCTCTTTTGCTGTACAGAAGATTTTTAATTTGATATAATCCCAGCTGTTTGTGTTTCTCTTCATTTTCTTTACTTCTCTTGATGTACCTATCTATCTATCTATCTATATGTGTGTGTGTGTGTAATCAATAAAAAAAAGGAAAAAGAAAAAACTGAACGAAAATATAGTTATCAAATTATAATATTTGAGATTAAAAGAAAAAAGACAAAATTAATTAGGAATAAGTTGAGTCTGTTGTAAAAAACTATAAACTGACAAGATTAAGATAAAGAATACAAAGTGTGCTATTATTATAATGCACACTTGAATTTTCAAATAACATTGTAATAAAGGATATATTTTGGTCAACACAGATTATGTGAGCCCAAGAGGAGAGTTTTGATGAACAGATTATCAATTATAATAGGATGATTTTTCTATATAAGAGAAAATTGGAAAAGGGGAAAAGTTAAATGGGTCAATCTAGTGTAGTGTTTTGGAGAATGAATCAAGATTGGTTAATAGAAGAATACTAAGGTTTTGTAAAGAAATTTAAAACAGAGTGGGGAACTGCAGGCTATTAATGCTTTGCAGCCACAAACATAAGGATTACCCACACACTTCCAATCAGACAAGGTTCTGGCAAAGGTGAACATCACCCACAGAGCCTGCTCCTGTTCACAGTGAGGTCCTAATGTTGATAAATTATGACAGAAACATAGTAAATTGTAATCAGAAGTAAAACCAAACTTACTTTAGCTGCTCTACCCTTGAGGGAGGGTTGGGAGGAAGAGGTCTTAATGCAACAAAACATAAGATCACAGGAAATTGAATCTGTGTAGGAGCTGTGAATATTGCAGTCAGCACAGTTTCTCTTGCCCTGTGCTTGCAACCAGAGTAGATCATAATATCAGGGATTGTACCTGCATGATCTTTTGCTGCTTCTACCTTCCCTAGTGCTGCTCATCGAAGCTGCTTTGCTCTACAGTGGCTTGGAAATGGTAGCAATTGAAGCATTCCACAATTTCTATTGCAATTTCTGCTATGGGTATCTGTGAGGAAGGTAGCGACCACAGGTGGGCTGATGGGACTTTTTCAGTAATGTCAATAGACTCAACTAGAGCAGGACACCAGATTCTGCAGATGTATGCTCTCAATGATAACGTAGAACATTTTTTGTTTATCTCTGATGACAAATGTTGAGCAGTAAGAGAAGTACTTAACATTGATGACAAAAAAAGAAAAACAGCAATAATAAAATTACTTCAGGATAAAAGTTGAGACACTGAATCTACAGCATACTTACTCTTAGACAAATATATGATGTTTGTGGTAGACAAAAAATTCATTAAACATTTAAAAGATATTTTGTGCTTACATTTTTGGAATCAATTAATACTCAAAATTATACATTGGTGTTATTAACAAGTACTTTCCCCCAAGGTATATACTAAAAAGCCAGCAATAGCCCATAAAGGTACTTAAATGAGTAATGGGAACTATATTTGTCTGTTGCCAAGAATGCAGTCTAACCACATTGTAAGTAATTTCTCTGTGGTTCACTCTCTAGTGGAACAGAGAAAGAGCTCCATGTCATGTATTTTGGTAATGCTACAAGTTTTTTCTATCAAAATGTTCATAGGTGTTTTTGAATTTAATTTGCTGATTATATATACAGGGAATTTGATTTTAATTATATGATGTATGATGCAGTGTATATCTATTATATATATATAAGCTATCATTAAAACTTTACAATGTAAACTGGGAAATTGTAACAGTTTTAACAGGAATTACATCTGAATAAGTCAAACATTGAATAATATTTGAATAGGGTCTCTTTACTTTTGAAAGAATTTATAAAAATAAATACAAAAACTCCACAGATTAAAAAAATTGACTTCCAAACTTGTAAGTTAGATTCTGGATATTTATTATAAGGAAAATAGCATATAGCCATACAAGCATGGCAGTACATGGGTGTAGGATATAATTATCGACATGGAAGATGTGTGTGACATCATACAGTTGTGTGTGTTAACTGCCTCTGCCTGAACTTAAGTCTTAACTCAGTAGACTCTCACTCCTTTACAGTTTAATATTCATATAATGATTGCAGCCAACTAGACCATAGGGGTGGGCATTTGTAGTGGGGCATTTGAATAACTTATCATAGGAGCCAATTAAAACATATTTATCAGTTTGACTGAAGACGTTTTGTCACATGAATCTATGGTTTTATTTTTGAGAAAATTTTTTTTAGCTTTTATGTATCTCATACAAGTGATTTCTGTTAAATTGTGTAAAAGTGATGGGCTAAATTGTAGCCATTAAGCCAAAATTTTCAGTTAAGTTGAAATAAGAAATTATTAAAAATCACGATAATGGTGTAAAAATTAGTGAATTGGTATGAGAATTTGATTTTCCCCACCCACTCTACCAGTAAAGTGTAATTTTGAATAATCTTTTCCAACTTGTTATTTTTATTTTATTTTATGTTATTTTATTTTTAATTTCATCCTTTTAATGTGAATAAAATAAAATTCAGCTTTACTATTTAATCACAGTCTTACATAAGGTTAATGATGTGCCAGTATTTCAATTGATGCCATCATAGAATGAATTATGTAATATCAAGACATTATGGGCTTCACATTATGTTACTGTCTGCATACAATTGTCTGACCATAGAACAAATTAGTTTCATAAAGTGTGAGTCTACTGTAATATTTGGAGAGTCATACATCAGTCACTCTTCAGAGGTTTATTTTCCAGAAAAGACAACCCGTGCCAAAAACATCCAAAGTAAGAATGGCTGTTGCTTTAGCCAAGATCAACCGAGGAACATTAATTCAAGGATTAAATACCATATCAAATTCTTCCAAATCAGTGGCCAAACTTCTGAAGCCTCAGCTTGATTGTAGACTTTTAGAATTAAGGGACATTTCTCATCGTCTATTGAGGGAAGTTAATGCACCCAGGCAACCCCTATATAACATAAAGGTAAGTGAATATTGCATTAACATAATTTTTTCCATTACAAAATATGTGAACCCCTTTTTATGGAACTATTTTGAAATTGCATGATTTGAAAAATATATCACCTGTGGTTGTCCTAAGAATAGTTGGGTAAGGAAAATGGTCTTATTCAGTATAGTATATTTTTTAGCTTAACTAAAACTGAAAAGGGAAGTAGTGAAGATCCTCCCCCCCCTTCCTTATACCACTTAGACCAACCCTGAGGAAATCCTACGAATTTAAAATGATTATTTCATTCCCTTTTGCTCCATAACCTTGGATGCTTTCACTATCTTTGTTTAACAGAAAATAGTGAGCATATTTAATCGTATCGTACATTTTATATAATCTGTTTCCAGAGACCCATCCACATCAAGGTATATTTCAAATTATATGTTTTACAATGTTTTTCTGAGACTGTTGTATCTTAAGGACAACAGCTCTTAAAACTTCATGACCAATTTTTCTAAACTTAATGATACAGAACTGGGATTTTCAATCTGGACATTTTCTAAAGGTTCATTCCTAAATGGTTAGTACAAAAGATTCAGAATCTGGCAAGTCTGGCATCAAAAGCTCAGAGTGAATTGATTTTAACTGTTTTGCTGATGGGAGAGGAAAATCTTGCTTAAAACTCAGTTAAGCCAGAAAGGAGATGCATTTATTCCTGTTCACTAACAATTCAGAGTTGATGAAGTTTAAGATTGCTGAATATAGGTCCTCAAACCATATCTCAGTATCTGGTTTCTCTTCCTCTCCACCTCCTGGCTCTGCTTTCCTGTGCTGACTCCATTCTTAGACTGGCCTTCTGATAATGGTCACAAGATGACCCGCAGCTGTCCCCAGAGCTCAGCGTCTCAGGTTCAATTATAGAAGAAGGAGCATCCTTCCCAGCATTCCTGGCCAAGTCCTGAGGTTCGGCCTTGGAGAATGGCTGAACTCTAAACCTGGACAAGGCAATGCCTTGACAGTGTAGGACTCTATTACCTGTTTTCTCCCTGAAGGCATGCTTGAGAATGAAGGAAAAGATGGCTCTCAAAATCTGAGTTGTTTTGAGATGATGAAAAAAATAGATGTTGGGTGGCTAAAATTAGAAAAATACCTTTCACATAGGAATCTCTCTAACAAATATTTTAACATTTCCAGAAATCATCAGATATTTCAACTATCGTCTGAAAACAACATTATAAAAAGGTTCCTTAATGTCTGTGAAGTAAAAAGTGGTTCATTTGTTAACCACTGCATTCTCTAAGCACTATAAACCTTATTCCTGTATTCTCAAATGATCAGAAAGAAACTTTGCTAAATTGTGGTATTTTAAGTTCTCATTGAAACATCGTTCTAAGTCTAGTTTTTGCCTAGCTCTTCTTTCTTTGGATTTTTAAAACCATTTTACAGCTGGTCGATGTAAGAAATGTCCCTTGAAAATGATTCTGTATTTATTGTGATATCATATTTAAAGACACTACCCATTATGTTATTCCAAATCATCCTATTTTGCTCTTTGGTTAAGTCAAAACTGCGAAGGGTGAGATCTTGCACCACTTAGAAGTCAGTAAATTCATCTCTTAAAGTTACATAAACACACACACAAGACCCTTCAGTCTGATATATAGATTTGTTTATTACTCAGAGCAAAAGTAGCAGCAGAACAGTATCTTGTGTCAGTTCCCCATGCCTTAACTCCCAGAGGGCAAGGTGAGCAGAGCAGAGCAGGGGAAGCAGAGCAGGGGAGAATATTATTATCCTGCAATGCAAGTAAATGTCTCTGGAGATGATGCTGGAGAAGGTTTTAGTGCCCTGTGACCATATCTTGAGAGGTACATCTCTAGATCTCTCCAAAGGAAGATACTCTCTCTAATTTCCACAGATGTTTGCTATTCAACCATGTCCTCATTAGAAGGCTCACTTCATACAAGAATGAAAGAATATCTTTCAAAACTCATAAAAATTCAGTGAAAGAAAAATTATCTTTCCAGCTGAATTTGTGTTTCCTTTTATCCATAACAGGAACTAATTTCTTTTTTTTATTAATTGAACTTTTAATGCAAAATATGTAATACAAAACCATTGGTTGAGAGTTGGCACTAGGAATGTGGCATTAAGAGCAGGTTGCTTCTATTTTAGTGCTTTTGGTGCTTTTTAATTTCTTTTAATGAAATAATTTATAAATTTCACATCTTTGTGATCTCCAGGATTCACCCCCCCACCCTCGCTGACTATTCCCACGCTGTCTCTCCCCCCCCAGTTGTGTACTTTAATTTGGTAATTAGCTTGTTTTGACTATTCTTCATGGCTTTTTATCTTTCTCATGCCCCATAAAATAGTGAAACCATTTGGTTTTTAATTCCATCCATCTTATAAAATCATCCAATTTCATTTTTAATTGATGAGTAATATTCCATTGTGTATATATACCACATCTTTTTCATCCAGTCATCTGTTTTGGGACATTTCAGTTGCTTCCAAGTCCTTGCAATTACAAATAGTGCTGCAATAAACATCCGAGCACAGATGTCCCTTTGTACAAGGAGGTCTCCTTTGGGTAGATTCCCAAGAGAGCAATTGCTGGGTCAAATGGTAGTTCCATGTTCATTAATTTGATGGTCCTCCACACAGCTTTCCATAGAGGTTGGATCAGTTTACATACCCACCAGCAGTGTAAGAGTGTTCCCTTCTCTCCACATCCTCGCCAGCACTTGTTGTTGTCCATTTTTTGGATGTGGGCCATTCTTACTAGTGTAAAGTGGTATCTCATTGTGGTTTTGATTTGCTTTTCCCTTATTGCTAGTGACGTTGAGCAATTTTTCATGTGCCTGTTGGCCATTTGTATTTCCTCCTTTGAGAAGTGTCTTTTTAATTTTCCCCATTTTTTAACTGGGCTTTTCACTTTGTTTTTGTTGTGTGAGTTTTTTGTGTATCTTTGTTATCAGACCCGTACCACTTCTATGGAGGGCAAAAATTTTTTCCCACTCAGATTTCTTTTTGTTTTCTCTTTTGTCTCTTCTGCTGTACAGAAGCTTTTTAGTTTGATATAGTCCCAGCTGTTTATGTTTTCCTTCATTTTTTTAGCTGCTATAGATGTATCCAGAAATGAATTTCTGGATTCTAACTCATGGAAGGTTTTGCTGACGTTTTTCTCTAAGTATATTATGGTTTCTGGTCTTACATCCAAGTCTTTTATCCATTTTGAGTTGATTTTGTACACAGTGTGAGGGAGTTGTCTTGTTGCATTTTCTTTTGCATGTTTTGGACCAGTTTTCCCAGCACCATTTTATTGAAGAGGCAGTCCTTGTTCCAGTGTAAGTTTTTCACTCCTTTGTCAAAGATTAGCTGACTATATATGTATGGTTTTATTTCAGGGCACTCAATTCTGTTCCATTGGTCTGACTGTCCATTTTTGTACCAATACCATGCTGTTTTAATTCTATGGCTTTGTAGCATAGATTGAAGTCTGGAATTGTAATACCTCCATTCTCCTTTTTTGTTTTCAGGAGGTTTTTTGATATTCGAGGTCTTTTGTTATTCCATATGAATTTCTGTAATTTTTCTTCTATCTCTTTAAAGAATGTCATTGGGATTTTTATAGGGGATGCATTGAATCTAGATTGCTTTTGGTAGGATTGCCATTTTGATCATGTTATTTCTTCCAATCCATGAGCAGGGAATGTCTTTCTATTTCCTTATGTCTTCTATCTCTTTGAGCAGTGTTTTTTTTTTTTGTTTGTTTGTTTGTTTGGTTTTTTTTTTTTTTGAGACTAGGTCCTGTTATTTTTTGCATGTGGAACCACAGGTTCATGTTGCCTGGGGTACCAGACTCAAGCAGTCCCCAACTTCAGCTTTCCAGGTATCTGGGATTACAGGCTCACACCACCATGCCCAGCTATTTTTTTGGGAATAGGTCTTGCTACATGCCCCTGGCAGGACTTGAACTGTGATCCCTGGTCCCGGCCATAGCTTCCTAGGCTGCCACTTACAGGCATGCGCCACCATGCCTGGCCTTGAGCAGTGTTTTAAAGTTTTCTTTGTATAGTTCTTTCATGTGTAGTTCTTTATTTCAGGGCACTCAATGTGTTTTGTTAGGTTTTGTTAGCTTTATTCCCAAGTGTTTAATTTTTTTGGTACGATGGTAAAAGCGATAGTTTTTCTGATTTCTTCTATTTGGCTTTTTGCATATAGGAAAGCTACCGACTTCTTGTATGTTGATTTTGTATCTGGTTACCTTACTGAACTTATTATTTCAAGTAGTTTTTCTGTGGATTTTTTTGTGTTCTCTACATAGAGAATCATGTCATGTGCATATAAAGATAGCTTCAGTTCCTCTTTTCCTATTTGTACCCCTTTTATGTCCTTCTCTTGCCTTATTGCCCTAGCTAAAACTTCCAGTACAAGTTAAAAAGTAGTGGGGAGAGTGAGTCTTGCCTTGTTTAACAGGAACTAATTTCCTCAACAGTGGTTTCTTAAAAAATAAAACTCCATCTGGCTTTTGGAGTAGAACTGTTCTGCTAAAGCAACTATTTATACTCCAGACATATTGGTAATCTGGGCCCAACCCTTATACAAAATATTCAACTTGGTTTTTTCTGCATCACATTTGGAGGGTAGATCCCTTTATGTGGTGCAAGTTCAGGGATTTGTTCTCTCTTGAGACAACTTCCTTATCTTCTTCCTGGTATGGCCAGTACAGTTTTTCCAGCCCCATTATCACTAGGTTGGCAGCTTTGCAAATCCCTAATCCTCACCTTATGGGTATCCAGTCCCTTTATTATTTTATTAGTCCAGTAATATCCCTGGAGTTCCTGGAACATAAACTCATACACTTGATTTCTGCAGTTTTAGTTCCTTCTTTTCTTTATTAGTCATTTTGTTGTTTACATATTTATATGTATATATAAAACATCATTGCATTTCCCAGCATTCTCTCTCCATCTTATCACCTGTGAGCCTTCATCTCAATCTTCTTGTGCTCCCGCACAAGGGGATTTCTTGTTCTTCCTTCCATTTTGCCCCTTCTTTTTTGTGTACTTTTCAATTGTATTATTTTTATTGAGGTAGTATAGGTTTATAACACTGTATATGATATGGAGGTATAGATTCCCACTTCTTTATATGTGTGCTACCACATCATTTCCACTGCCAAAGCCACAATCCAGTGACTGCCCCTCCTTCCCCATCTCAGGTCCTCAATTGTGCATTCAAATGTCTAAGAATTGTTTTAGTTTTGTCTGTTCCTTTTTCTTGTTTCTTTATATTCCATAAATTTTATTTTTTTTGTATTTTGTACTTGTGAACATTAATTCAGCTGCCATGTTGTTGGAATCAGATGTCTTTAATACCTCTTTCACAAATTTTAATATAGTTAAATTTATTTTTGGAAATGAAGTATAGTTCTCTTTTTTCATTTATTCAACAACTATTTACTGAAAATCTGACATGTTAAAACCACTAGTTTAGATAGGAGGGATTCTAGGTGTCTTGCTCTTGCCCTGTGGACTTTAGGCGGTTAACAGATAGACAAGCAGTTGATGTTGGTAGAGTGTAATACATTAAAGGTCAACATACCTAATGTGTACTATGATAGCATAAAGAAGGGCATGTAATTTCAAAAAGTGGCCACTATGGATGAGTATTATATCTTGTAGAAGATATAATATTGGATCTTAAACTTGAAGAAAGAGAAATTACCTAGATGGAGAAATAGTGTCATTCCAGGAAGAGAACAGTGTCTGTTAGATACTGAGGAGAGAGAAAGCACCCCTCATTTAAAGAATGCAAGTAGTGCCATGTGACTGGAAGGGAGACTGTCCCAGGTCAGAGGTTCCAGGGTCCTTGAGGGTTCGCCATGAGTAATATATATTGGCTAAGTAGAGAATCAGATACCACTGAGAGAAAACTAAGGTGTAGCAGGATGGGGAAAAAAATCTCAAATCTGAAAGGCCCAGTGAGGATAAAATAGAAGTATGACTAGTGAGGACAATGGCCTGTGAGGTCACGGGAGCAATAATGCCTGGAGTCAATGTATTGGTAAGTAATGTGATGTAGACATCATACCCAAGGGTAAATGTTATAGCATGAAGTGTAAATGTTATAGCATGGGTAAATGTTATAGCATGAAGTGGCCACATGAGAAGACCTGGCACAATACTTGGCTGCCTTCCTATGAAAATGGAGTTCAGTTTATCCAGAATGGATATGAGCATGAATTTCTTCAAGAATTATCACCTTGCTTGTCAATGGAACTTTGTGAAATGGTGATGTAAAAGGGATGAAAGTTGGGATTATTATTATGCGAGGGGCTATACTTTGTGGATGTATGCTTTGTGGATAGAGGACCTCACTTAATAAAAACTTTGGTTATGGGATGTAAGTGACATGACTGACCTCTCTGAAAGCATGTGCCAAAGGTCCTCTTCATGTGCTCTGACTCAGGACTTATGTAAGGAATATATGATGGAAAGATGCATTTCTAAACTGTGCTTTAAATGGTTCCTGCAAAACTCAGGTATATATTATGTAGCTGAGAATACTATCTGAGAATACCAGGCATATCACCTCCCTAAAAAACCTAAAGCAGCCAGGCACGGTGGCTCGTGCCTGTAAGCTTCAGTCTATGAAGCGGCCGGGGCTAGGGATTATGGTTCAAGTCCTGCCTAGGGCCTGTAGCAAGACCTAGTTCCCAAAAAATAGCTGGGCATGGTGGTACACATCTGTAATCCCAGCTACCTGGGAAGCTGAGGTTGGGATTGCTTGAGTATGTAGTACCCCGGGGAACATGAGCCTGCAGTTCCACAGGCAAAAATAGTGAGACCCAGTCTCAAAAAAAAAAAAAAAAAAAGCCTAAAGCAAAGAAGCATTTTTACTAGGACAGTGACCAGAACTATGATAGTGTTTCAGCCCTTCAATTTTGTCTGAGAGGTAACAGAGAGTATCAGCCTAGAAGGAACTACCAAGTGGATGCTGTCACAGGCACTGCCTTGCCCACCTGCTTGATCCTTTTTAGTAGGATGCTCACTTCGAGAACCTGTCCTATTTATTTCAACTTTATTCAAAAATATTGTGCCAAATATGAACACCCCAAATACCTAACCAACACAAGTGATCTAGAGAGATTCCAGTGGCTTTTATCAAGAGCACAGTGAGGCCTTTATGATGACCATCTTACTATGAGACTTCCTTTGTACCTGGTTCTGAGGATGCACAATCCTCAGATTGTGCATTGCTCCTCAGTCCTTTCCAGGTTCTGCTTGGCTGAAATGGTAGTTGATAGTTTTATCAGTTTTACTGATAGTTTTTTATGGAGCTGCCCCAAGAAAGGAAAAGTGAATAGAGAACTTCCTATGGGTTTAGCATCACCAGCACTAACACCAGAGCTTATAGCATGGTGTGTCTACTTAATCTCGAGTGAAGCCTACAGCTGCGAGAGGCCGCAGTGACCTAGATAATCAGCCTGAATGCTGACTTCAGCCAAGATGCGTCAGCTCTCAGACAGAGCTGTTGACATTGGCAGGCCAGTGTGGAGCCACAGGTTCAGGAGCTCTTCCTAGGACACAATACTCCTTACAACAGCCTTGGAGGTGACTGTTTTTACTGCATAGAGGCATTGTGGAGTAAGCAAAAATGAAGAAACCCTCAGCTGCTAAAATATCCACATTGCTATAGCTGGATCCCAGTGACCTTGCACTGACTTCAGGATGAACGTCAGAGGCTTAGCTACATAGTTTTTTCCCTCACCCTTAACCCTCTTAAGGGTCTAGGGTTTTAAATGTAAATCTTGCAAATAGCAGGAACTTTTGTAAATCCTTGATGGACCCACCATGAGCTGTCTTGGGTGGCATAACTCAAGATCTGGGAAAAAAGGACAATTCCTAGAGAGTAGATCCACTGGGCTCTTGAAGACACCCTTCTTCAGGTTGGCCAAGGAAGTTTGGATATGTGAACCTTTGGTGGCTCACCTGATTGAGAGCTTATTCAGGAACAATATTTCACCAGATGTTAATACTGGGGTAAACAGTCAAATAGATGTTTTGCTGTGGGCTGATAGGAGCCTCTCCAGTGTGCATGAATTTTGTGGGTTGCTAAGCAACGATGGTCCTATAGCTTTCCCAAACTTACAAGAGAGACTCTCTTCTGGATTAACAGCAGTCAGTGTTTCTTGAAACAGTTTGTTGTGCATCAGTTACAGTTTTCTCTTTCACTCCTTGATGTCCTCATTAAGATGTTTTTGGAAAACAAACTAAATTTTGCCTTGTATTCCAACCTTCAGGTCACCAAAAAGTGAATCTGTATTTTCCTAACTACATGGAGTTCACTTTTTTGTGAGTTAGTTTATTATTAGTGAAAAAAGATGAACACAGATAGACATACTTCTTTTAGGAGATGAGAAAACTATTGGGAGAAATAGAACACAAATTATGTGGGATAAGCTTAGCTCCAAATGAAATGTTTTTACTGTTCAAACATCTATATATTTTACATTGTAATATTAAATTCACAAAAGATAAGTGTACATAATACTGATACCAATATACTATTAAATATGCAGACAAGATGAAATTAATATAATTAACAAGCTTAATATAAACTTGTTGAACTAGCTTGAGACAATCTAAATAATGCCTCCCACTGGCCAAATTTCTGCTTTTTATCTCAGTTTTTACCATACATTCTTCCAGCTTATAGCAAGCCCCAAATGAAACAGTGTGGTTTATAATATGAAAAACATGTATTGCAAGTGAGTCATAAGATTGAAAAAGGCTACTTGCCAGAAGCCACATAAATTTTGGGGGAAATGTATTTTCTGCAGGGATGATTTGTTACAGGAATAGCATGTATTTATCAAAAGCATTGAAATGGTGAAAAGTGACCCAAATGTATTTTCAACAGGGGTGATTTGTTACAGGAATAGCATATACTTATCAAAAGCATTAAAATGGTGAAAAGTGACCCTTAGGCACTATATAAAGTCTATTCAGAAACATATCAAATAGTACATTTATTTTGAATAATCAATTTTAATTACTTTTAGATGAAGGCTCAAACCTGGAAAAAATGCAGTAAAACAGGAACAGAGAGTAATTTCTCATGTGTGCAGTCACCATTTTTGTTTTCATTGCATATGGTCTACCAGTTACTGAATATCGAGCTCCTATTATGCATGTATATACTCACAAAGATGACTCTTACTGTTTTAGGAGGGAGGCATTTTGTTAGGATATATCTTCTCTTGCATGTTTGTCTCCTTGTAGCCAACAGTGGAATTCAAAAGCATGCCATCATTCTGACTCTTCTAGCAACATGCAAAGCATAGCAGCTGCTTCATTTCCTGGAAACTCTTTCCAGAAGCCAGGCTCTCTGGGGAGGTTTCCAGAATGACTTAGGAAGAGAGTAGACTAAAACTGCCCCACCTTTCTCTACATGTAGGAGTTACTAAAGCCTGCAGAGTAGGAAATAAGAAACTCCTCTAACCCTGAGAGACTAGGCTGATTAGTAGTACTCCTTAAGAACTCCCTAAATTACTTGAGAGGAGGGGTTATGATGGGTGGTTTCGTCATTCATTTAGTAGTGGTAGTGGTAAGCAAAAGTTGCTTTCCTGCAACAGTCACTTAGAACAGAACCTGGTACACAGTGCTACATTAAGTGTTTGTTTTAATCAGATGATTCAGAGATCCCTCAGAAGCACATTTTAAAAGACTGCAATACACAAGTGAATGAACATAGCATAACTGGCCTGACCATATGGCTAGCAGTCTCAGTTTTTCAATGTTATATAAATAACTTTTTAATGAACCTGTGTATACTGACCTTTCTAGTTTGTGTGCATTTTTACCTTGCATTTATATGGTTTTATGAGCTACAGTCTGTACCTTTTAGGAGTTGGTTGAAGTCACTGAGGGCTTGGCTCTTTTTGCAGAGGAACATGGCTGACTGCCACTTTGCTGCTGCTGAATGAGAAGGGAATGTTTTTCCTAATGTCCTCATTTCATACCCTGCTCAAGGCAAAAGAGGCAGCCTGTACACTGAATATATTATACTAATATATTAGGGCGAGGGACACTTTCTATAACCAGAAGCTACAGATATTTGAGAGACAAATTTATTACTGGTGTAAACCTCAATGTTTCAAAAATGCAGACTGGACCACAGCACAGTATTTCCTGAAGCTTAATGATCATCTAAGGTTAATGCTGCCCTTCAGCAGTCTCATGATTAACATTTTCAAGCAGGTCATTAATCTCCAGGAAGTGTTCAGTATTTTGATTGCTGTTTGCTTAATTGAAGAGGTGAATAATTTAATAAAGAATAATGAAATGAATTTGAACAAAGAAAAGACTGTTTTTCTAATATGTGCAGTGGCACCCTCTATTGAGCATACTTGGTAAATGTAAAAAACATCAACAGACTTGCAAGATACTTTATAGATCTGTCATAGGTTTTTGATTAGCAATGAAAAGTATCTTTTTATAAAACGATAAAAATGTAGTTCCAGAAGGTAAAAAAAAAAAAAGCAACCCTCTAGATAGATAAAAAGTAGATGACTTTTGTTAGAAATATTTAAATTCTCATTTTACATAACATTTTAAATTTTAATATTGTAACATGGAAAACTCTTTTCATAAGAAAATCATTTTCTGTTTTTACAGGTCAGAAAGGGTTCTTTGTTTGAAATAATTTCCTTTCCAGCAAAGACTGCCTTAACTAGCATAATATATGCTTCATTTGCAGCACTAACTTATTTGGTAAGAAATTTATTAGAATATAGAAATAAGCTTGTTATATGCAATGTTCAAGATAAGCAGTACTGACTATTCATAAACCATCATGCTCTTATTTTGTTACACAAAAATAAATTTGACATTAAGAACTTACTAAGGAGCCAAGTGAATTTAACAACAATTTACTTAAATTACTAAAGCTATTTCATTTTTATATGGTTCATTACCATTTGAAAACACTTAGTCAAAACACTTTGGTTTTGATTTTTTGGCAATAGTTGTTTTGTTCCAGCCACTGTGCCATGGTTGGCTAAAGTTCAGTATTTCATAATTTAGGTCTGTGATTTGGGGGAGACACAAGTATTAGTGTATCATGAATTACAAGTGCTATAATTTAAAAGTGTTCATTTAAAAGCATAACAAAAATAGAAAAGATTTTATAAATTATAAGAGGCTACTTTAATCAATTATCATTTGTACTTGCCTTTAGATTTTTTTTCTAAGTGTAACATATAAAGAAAGAAGTACACAATTTGATGAATTGTTACAAAATCTACTCATTAATGTACCATACAGGTCAAGAAGCCAAGCAATTCCATAACTCTAGAAGCCTTTTTCTAGCTTTCCTCAAATCACTCATTTCTATAAAGACAATTACTATTTTGACTTCTAATTTTACAGCTTTCTGAGTTCTATATAAAATAAATCATAATAGGTGTACTTCTGTATTTGTCTTCTGTTTAGTGTTTCCTTTTCTTTTGGTTAACATCATTCTGCAATTTAGTCATTTATGGCCTAAAGTAATAATCTGTTAATATCATGGATATGTATATTCCTTTGATGGACTACAACACTATTTATTCATTCTACTGTTAAACATTTGGACTATTTACAGTTTGGGATATTATAAGTAAGGTTGTTATGGGTATTCTCATAAATGTTTTTAATTGCTGGACTATAAAGTAGAATATACAGGTGTTAATCTCTAAGAGGTATTGCCAAAGTTTTTTTTTTTTCCCTCTTTTTTTTTTTTTTTTTTTTTTTGAGACTAGGTCTTGCTATTTTTGCCCGTGGAACCGCAGGCTCTCGTTGCCCGGGGTACCACAGACTCAAGCAATCCCCAGCCTCAGCTTCCCAGGTAGCTGGGATTACAGGCATACGCCACCACGCCCAGCTATTTTTTTGGAACTAGGTCTCGCTACGTGCCCCCGGCGGGACTCGAACCGCGATCCCTAGCCCCGGCGGCTTCATAGGCTGAAGCTTACAGGCACGAGCCACCATGCCCGGCCCAAAGTTTCCCAAAATATTTGTAACAGTTCATCATAGCAGATTATAAGAACCCAGTTGTTATATCATCACGGACAGGGGCTATTGCTAACCTCCATTTTTGGCCACTCTTGTGGTTATACTATTACATTGTTTTTGTTTTCTTTTGCATTTCGTTCATTATCATAGAAATTGAGTAGCTTCTCATGCATTAACTGAATATTTGGATGTCCTCTTTAGTGAACTTGTTTCCTCATATTTCTGTTGAAAATTGTCTTATTATTGATTTTCACTTTTCAAATATATTCTAGAATAAACCCTCTTTTGATTATATATTGGTGAATTTCTTTTATTCTTTGACTTGCCTTTTCATCCTTTTAACAGTGTCTTTGAGACAGTTCTTAACTAATGAGGCTCACTAATTTTTTCCATGATATTTTATGTGCCTATTACATTTTTATTAGGTACACTTAGGAACCATGAGTGTATGCCAGTTTGGTCACAAAACAAGATTTGCAGCAGTTAAAAAATTTAGTTTTTTTAAATTTTAGTGTGGAAGATACTTGAACATCATAGGTTGCAGGGAAAGAACCTGTCTGAAGGAAGAGGTTGAAGAGGCAGGGAATAACTGATAGATAAGATGGCAGGATATAGGTTAAAAGCAAAGGTAGATAATATAGGTTAAAAGCAAAGGTAGATAATAATCTTGATCAAGACCCTTTATTATCTGAGGCTGGAACATGAGTGGTTAGAAATGACACAGACAAAATATTATAGATGCAGGAAGAAGAAATATATCAAATAGGACTTGCCAACTTTCACCACATGGCAAATAAAGAAAATTATTGTATTGGGGACAAATGGAGGAAGCAATTTGCAGAAGGTTTCTAGAACTAGGTTTCTAGTTCTGAATTTAGATAGACTTAAGATGTAAGTAACAAATACCTGAAGGTGCTTCAAAAGTAAGGACAGTTAAATATCTTGTTTAATGAGATGTCTGGAGTTAGGTAGTTCCCAAGTTTGTGCAATGAATCTACACTGTCATGCCTTTAGGGCCTTTCCCTTTCTTTCCTGCTGTCCTGCTTATTGTTTCTAGTCCTCAGATTTGTTCATTAATTCTCAGGCATCACATTCATATCAGTGTCCACAGTGGGGAGGAAGGGGCTAAGATACAAAGATAAAATAACTAGTTTTCTTTTTATATAGGAAAAAAGCTTTCCAAAACATCTTTCCTGACATCCTTGTCAGTACACATATTTTATTGGTCACAGCAGGGTGATATGGCCACACACCAACTGCAGGGAAGTGAAGGGAAGCATCACACACTCTCCCATTCTGTGGTAGGAGCCATGCAAGAAAGAGGGCAAGAGGGCAGGTGGAAATTGAGGTTATTCCAACCAAAGCCTTTCCTCTTCACCTTCTGTAAGAAAGCTTCGTGTTTACAGTCTGTTAGGTAACCTTGCAGCATCTCTTTGATAAAAGAGGTTTAGATGTTCTTAGGTCTCATGGCTTTTATTATTCTTGTTGCTTGCCTAAAGTACTGTTGTCTCCATCATCATGAAACTAACAGAATCCATTTAAAGGATACAATTCTTATGATCTCCAAATTTTGAAGTGTTTCTATTTTTTCTTGACCCTCCTACTTACTTACATTTTTTGGTGGGGTGGGGTGAGGGGAGTAAATATTTCATTAGAAATGATTGCCCTTTACTAGCCTACTAATTCTTACCAAAAAGTTTATGCCCTTCCAGTTGTATACATAGGTATGAGCAAAGTTTAAGTGGAGTGAAAACAAATGTATTTTGAGATACTAACATGTTTAAGGACAATGCCGTATCTCAGAAAATGTTATTTAATTAAATCAGGGAATAAAGGAACTGTTTTGTTTAATTAAATCAGTGAGTGACAATGTCAAACATCTAATGCATTGGAAAAAAGATTTAAAACAAATCTTTATTGAAATGTAGTAGGTTTTAAATTTCTTTCTGGATTGTGATATGGTATTTAGAAGGACTCAAACACTTGATAATATGTTCCATGCATGCATGAAAAAAATGCTCTTTAAATAATAACATGTTGATTAATGGCTTTGTTAAACATTTCATTGAACTTGTGTGTATAAGTTTAGTATCTTAAAAAGAAACTTACTGTTCAAATATTTTTTTTTATCATATAGACAATCTGTGTTAATGCGGTACTAGAGAAGGTAAAGAAAATTTTCCAAGAAGAAGAATTCATAAGGCAAAACAGAGATGAAAGTGAAAACCTTAGAAAAGCCTTCTCTGAGCCTCTGCTTTCTAAATCTTTGTTTCCTGAATGTGAAATCAAAGCAAAACCTTACAGATCATTACCAGAGAAGCCAGAGGAAATTTCAGATAGCCACAAACTTCTTGCTAAGTTGAATAATAAGATTCAGGTTTTACATTCCGTGTTTGACCAATCAACTGAAATGAATGAGCAAATCTGAACATAAATATCACTGAACAGAGCTTAAGAGTTATCTAATGACATTTCATGCAGCCAAACTAGTCCATTTTCATATACTGATTGCTTAAAACAAAACAAAACAAAACAAAACAAAACCATGAAACAAAAAACAGGGAGAACTACAAAAATGTCATTGTTTATATAGTAGAGAAAATAAAATGAACCACAATATAGAATATATGTCTGCCTATATACTTTTTTTTTAGACTAGGTCTTGCTAATTTTGCCCGTGGAACCTCAGGCTCACATTGCCGTGGTACCATGGACTAAAGCATTGCCCAGCTTCAGCTTCCCAGGTAGCTGGGATTACAGGTGCTTGCCACCATATCCAGCTATTTTTTGGGGACTAGGTCTCGCTATGATGCCTTGGGCAGGTCTCGAACCGTGACCGTGATCCCCAACCCCAGCCGTGACTACATATGCTGTCGCTTACAGGCACAGGCCACTGCACTGTGCCCAGTTCAGCCTATCTACTTTTATGAACAAGAAAATGTGTCCTTTGTTGGGTTAAACTTTATACTTAGTTTATAATATGGTATGGGCATATTTGTAATACATTTGTTTTTATTAAGAACTTGTTTCAAGTGTCTTTTCAATTTTTTATTTGGTAGGGGGAAAACACTCCTTATCAAAATGTTACACATTTTTGCAGCGATAATAAAAGAATATTGATTTTCTGTCCATAGGCTGCCTATTGAGTGCTATTGTCAATTCTTTAATAACGTCTGTAAAGTTGTGAAGGACATGTAATGCATAGAATTTATGAACTTACAAAAGAACACTACTTACAAATCTGATGAGACTGTATGTAAAACTGTACATGGCATGAAACTTTTTATTTCTAGATTCAAAAAACAAATTTAGAACCAGAAATCAAGCCCAAATTTACTCATTGTTGCCACTAGATCATAGGAAAAAGTGTTTCTGTTTGGCCCTGTACAAAATCAGGGTCATGGTTTTGTCCCCAGGAGGTACTTTGGTTTCTTCCATATATTTTAAATTCTGGACATGTATTGAGGTCTGACTGGTCACTGAAGCAGACACCTCATATAATATGCTGGGGTGTGTGTTTCTGGTGAGTAACTGATGCCATAAACATTGTAAAAAGCTCAAAATTCGCTAAGTCTGAGAAATGTGTAGCAACTGTTTTATTACCTCATGTTACCCATATGCCCAAAGGAAAGGAAATGTAATAACATGTAGCAAGAGCTCTGTAAGCAGAGTCTTAATGATACATATTTGATTAACATACTTCTACAATAACCAAGGGAAAGTCCAGATGCACCCCTTACAATGTTAAGGAGCCTTAATTTAGTTACCACTAATTTTACTGCATTTTGAGACTATGTTCCAATCTTGTCAAACAACTCTCCTCAAATTCATAATCTCTTCATCTTCATTCTTTCTGATCCCATTGTATAATCTGGTGTACTGCCATGTTTTGACTATCACTCAGGGTGTTCAATTCTAAATATTTAATCACTAGTACTGTGTGGGCAACTGGCAACCAGAACAGCCCAGGTCTTAAATAACTGGCAGGGTAAACAACTGAAAATGAATCTTGCTGTGAATTCAGCAGAAAGGACTCCAAGGAGCAACACCCAGTATCTCTTCTTTCTGTAATAATACCTGAAACAGGTATACACACATGCACAAGGTGCTTGACATTTTTGAAAAACTTTATTTGAAAATTTCATATAGGCATTCAGTGTACTTTGGTTCACTGAATGGGAGATTCAATAGAGAGAAACTGATTCAAAAGTTTATTTGGTTTTGATGACTATTCCATTGATTTCTTATTTTTAGAGTCAGTATGTAAACTGATCCCTTTTGGGGAGAGTTTCAAGTCTAAAATGTAAGCCATATATTTTTATGAAACCATTTCAACATGTTTAAATTTTACCTTAAAAATGTAATAATAATCAAATAGGGTGATGGTGAATGTGTGGAAGTATCAGTGAAACAAGAAAGGAAAAACTATAGCAATTGAAGTTGGGTTAATATAATAGTTCTATTTACTTTGTATATATTAAACTTGTTTCATGATTAAGTATACTACATAAAATAATTCTTTTCCCAGACAACACTTTTTTCTTAAAGATTTTCTTTACCCTTTGTTTTTGGTTATTGCAAATTACTTTCATCCTTCTTATTGCACATTCCAAACCTATACTTTAGGTGCTAATACAGAAGACTGGATGAACTGTATTTGACAGATCTTGATAATCCTTATATCATATTAACTATACATACCTTTAACTCTCTTGGTTTTAGAGTTTTTTAAAGATAATAAAATATGCCTGTGCTGGGAAAAATCGTTAGCACCGAAATGTAACAATTTAAAAAATATACACAGTTGTCATTGTCATATAACATTATCAGGAGGAAATCTTAATTACTTTGAAGTCTCCAGTGGCATAAAAATCAGAGTCACACTTAAAAGCTTCATTAGAAAGAGTCACATATATATTCCCATTGTCCACTGTCACTGTATGAATCCTTTGCTTTATTCCTTTAGAGCACCATTTGGGCTTTGCTGATGGATCTTTGGGGTTTATAGACTGATACAGTCCTTCTCCTGTTGCCAGAGTAATTTTGTATTTATGCCAGGGGCAAACTATACATGATCGTCCATCAAAATCCTGGGGAAGAAAATAATTTATTTATTAGTCTCACATTTCTTTTATAATAAACCTTTGGCTCAAAACTGAATACCTTACAGAACTAGGTTAAAGAGCCACCCAGGCTTCTTTTCTCCCTCCCAACCTAATCTGAGCAGTCATCAAGTCCTTCTGCAGTTGATGAGAAGGCCAGTCTGTCAGAGCTCTATCAGAAGATAACTGGCTCAGGTAACAGCATGTGACTGCCACAGTGCTGCTCTTTTGCAGATGTTAGTGTCACTTCCTTGACAGAAAAGGGGCAAGGCTTTCAAGTGCATCTAAAAGGAATGTTCACTAGCTGCAGGAGAATGGTAAGCTTCATATATAAATTCATGAGTGGTGACCAAAGGTAACCTTTGTATCCATACTCATATCATGAGCATGGATTTTAATTGAACAGTTATTATGATCCAAAGTAGTCAATTCCCAACTTTTTAACAGTCTTAAAACAGAACTCAAAAACATGTTTAAAGAATACTATAGTTACTTGTGTCTTTTACAAATTAAGATCTTGTTTAAATTCTATAAAAGCCTAAGATTCTGCATTTCCAATAAGATCTGGTGTTGCTTCTTGGCAACACCCATGTTTTTTGGACTTAGCACCACATTTTGAGTAGCAAGGTCTTACAGCCCTTGCTACTCTGAAATTGAGGAAAAGCTTCCACATTAATACCTGCATTTTTTTATACAAGAGTGCTGGCACACTGACATAGTATGGTTAGCAAACATTTCCATTTTCATATTTCGTAAGTGTGTTCCTAAACATTAAGACAGGTATGGACCCAGGTAGATATCAAGTATATAGGGAATGTAATACTAAGTTCAAGCTTTACTTTGTACTACAACAGGGAAGGGGGAAGAAAGAGGTGGAGGGAGAGGGAGAGGATTACCAGTTTCATGAAGCAGGAAACAAACTAGGAGTTTGGGAATACACACACACACACAAATATATAAAATATAAATTTTATTTACATTGCAAAAGTAATATATGTGCTCATGAAAAAGTCATACTATCCAAGTGTTTGAAAAAACAGTGAATGCTATTTTTTCTTAAATGGAGTTTCATTAGACCTATTATTCTGTAACTTGCTTTTTACTCAGAAATATATTGTTGACATCTCTCCATATCAAAACACATAGATTAGATCTGCCCTCATTAATTTATGACTACCTAGTATTTCATTGCATGGTTAATCATAATTTATTTAAACTTTATTATTGTTAAAACACATTGCATATGTGAAGGATATATCTGAATAAAGTCAAGTAAGACTTTCATAAAGCATTCAAGTTTACCTTCAATTTTCATTACAATAATACTTTAGTAACCTCATTCTCTCTCTCTCTCTCTCTCTCTCTCTCTCTCATTCATACACACACACAGATTTTTTCCACAACTACAAATAACTGTAGTTTATTTAGGAGATAATTTAAGGAAATACAGTTACAGAGTGAGTCAAGAAAGAGAAGGAAGGCCGGGCACGGTGGCTCGTGCCTGTAAGCTTCAGCCTATGAAGCTGCCGGGGCTAGGGATCGCGGTTCGAGTCCCGCCTGGGGCCCGTAGCGAGACCTAGTTCCAAAAAATAGTTGGGCGTGGTGGCGCGCGCCTGTACTCCCAGCTGAGGCTGGGGATTGCTTGAGTCTGTGGTACCCCGGGCAACAAGAGCCTGTGGTTCCACGGGCAAAAACAGCGAGACCTAGTCTCAAAAAAAAAAAAAAAGAAGGAAGCTAATATGATTTGGAAAGACAAAAGAACAGGGTATAATTGAACTAATTATCACTGAAGCAGCTCTGCAGTTCATGCCAACTCGGAAGGAGCTTCAGCCACAGCAGGACAGAGACTATATGCTGACCACACCCTCCAGTCGAGGAAGCAAGTCTTTGTTCTGGCTTTTTAAAGACTATACTTTCTTCCTTTTAAAAATGTTTTTGGTAATATTTTTGAGAGAACACTGAATTATGACACTGTGTATGATTTAGGAGTATAGGTTCACACTTAATGTAAATGTATGTTACTACACCACACCCAACCAAAAAGCCCCCATAATAGACCACCATAATGCATGGGATCTCTTTCTCCTTTTGTTCCCCACCTGTGTGTGTGTCTGTACACACATATATACATATATATATTTAAAGTATTTGTTCAATTATATCAGTAGAATAGATAGATATCTGAAAGTATAACTGCTAGATCAGAAAACATACATATTATCTTGATATTTTCTGGTGAAATAGTTTTCCTTGAATTGTAGGGTTGTAGGGAAAGCCCCGCAGTACACAATAATGGAATAATGTAATATGAATAAAAATTTTAAAAAATTAAAAAAAAATGAATTGTAGGGTTGTAAATTCCTAGAATAGTGGTAATTCTATACTCAAAGCATTAAAATATAGGTCAGACCCCAAAATGTTTTTAATATAAAATGGACTAAGATTGAAACTATGAAAAGTAAGAAGTATCTGAGTTTGTGGACAATAGATTTAATTTCACATACCTCTATGTCTCCCAAATGCAAAGGTCCTCCTGAATCTGAAAGGGAATTGAATATTACATCCAATTACTGATACTGAAGTTCTGATAGGTTTGTGACTAGTAAACAAAAACAAGGTTTACAAACAAAAAATAAAATCCTACAGAATATCTCAAAAAAGGTAAGAATAAATAAAATCTTACGGTAACAGCGAATATCCATAGCATGATACTCTCCTTTGTGGTAAAAAATAACCACTTCTCTCTCATGGACAACAGCTGTCATTCTTTCAGATTTTTTAATGTCCTCTTCTCTGCCAACATAGACAGGAGAATATTCCTTCACTTCAGGATCTTGTGCAGAGTCATTAAGATCCATGCTAGTTGAAAAGAAAAAAAAAAATGCAAGTAGTCTTCACTGGAATGGACTCATAGAGACTGTCATAACTGCATTTCTTTGAGAGTAATACAGGAATTTTTTGTAGTTATATAGAACATAAATACTGGGTCATAATCATAATTTTGAGTCACACTTAGTTCACTAAAATATAAGAACTCTCCAATCTGAGACTAAACTCATAGTGGACTCATTTTGAGGCACAAGATACAAATTTCAGAATTCCTAACACAGAAACTAATGTTTCACTCTTCTTTTATTCCCTATTAAATTCAATGCTAAACAACATCTGATTATTATCAGTGTTGTTCTAAGCTTTCAGCTTGGCTTTACCTGCAGTGGAGAGCCTGCTCTTACAGACCAGATATATTCCAGCAGGAAAAGACTGGTGTGAATGGACACATGTCATTTTCTCAGCTACAACACAGGGAGCTATATGCCGAAGTACGTGGTTACAGCCTGCTAATTCCATGTGATAAACATCAGAATATATCAGTGTCAGATGTTTCGTGCCCAATGTGGACGATTTTCCTGAAAGTCTCTCTTTTTGGAGGTATTTGGGATTTTTTCTATGATGGTTCCTGAATAAAATAGATATATCCTGTTTTGCCAAAAGCTTATTATTTTTCTATAACTAACCCCAAATCTATCCTATTATTCCCACCCTCTTTCCATTACAGTTGACATTTGAGAAGTTTCTAGAAACATTGTTTTCCCTCTTGCAGAACCTAGATTGTGGTCATTTTGACTACAACTTTAAAAAGTGTAAAGAATCACGTATTATCTTAATGTTGACAAGACTTTTTTCCTAGAGGAAAGAGCATATTTTGAATCTTTGCATGTAATGAGTAAAAATCACAAGACAGAAACTGAGATCATTTAAGGGTTTTGCTTTTTGCCTTTATTTCCTGATAATCAAATTATTAGATACCCCAGTTCAAGAACAGGAATCTTTAACTATCAGGACAATATCTAGTCATGCTGCTAACATAAGACAGGCTCATCCCACAACATGGAAAGACAGGAGAGAGGCTTCCTACAATATTCAGGCCCAAGATCCTATATGCACATAGACACTATCCTGGAGCAGGGCTACTTCAACCCCCTTTTGTATGATAGAAACTAAAGGTTCATGGTAACATTTAATTGCAACCTACTTCCATCTTTGGGGCAGTGATGGATAAGTTTCTTCAAAATCTACTTAGTGAAGAGTATGAAAAAGCAGGCAGGCAAAATTCTCAAAAGCATGCTATTGACAATCTTAGGCACAGAATTACAAAAGAATATTTTCAACAATGGACATTCAGAGTCTCCTTTTACAAAGTTATCTTTACTCATTAGAGATGAGTACTTATTCGATAAATATTTTCTAAACAGAAACATTGTGACAGTCACTTCAGGGCATACAACAGAAAAGGTAGTTCTGCCTTCTTAGAAATGATGTTCTAGTTGGTGAGATCAGCAATAATAGGAAAATAATATAACAATGGATGCCATGAAGAAAACAAAATGGGCAGTATGAGACCAAAGGGGGAAGGTCATATTGCAAAGGATCCCGTCTCTGAGATGTTAAGCTAAAAATCTGAAAAAAGCAAATGAACTAGACATGTTTAAGAGCTGGAGGGGTGGGGGAAATTTCAGATAGAGGGAACAGTAAATACTAAAGCCTGAAGAAAAGAAAGACCTGGATAATCTGAGGAATGGAAAAGAGAGTAGAGTATAATGAGTGAGACTGGTGAGACAGAGGTAGGTCATGCAACACTGTGCATGGAGTCTGGGAGCTAGGAGAAGGCATTGAAGGGTGCAAGGCAGGGAAATATGACTTTTTAAAAGCATGCACTGGCTTTGTGGATAATGGAATGGACTGTGGCACAGTAAGAGTAGAACACAGAAATGAGAATGTGTTGTGGCCCAAGGGGGAGAAGATGGTGGTCTGGACTAAAATGTTGATGCTTGGGGGAGAAAAATAACAATAATGGTATTTAGCCGGGCACGGTGGCTCATGCCTGTAAGCTTCAGCCTATGAAGCAGCCAGGGCTAGGGATCGCGGTTCGAGTTCCACCTTGGGCCTGTAGCAAGACCTAGTTCCAAAAAAATAGCTGGGCGTGGTGGTGCACGCCTGTAATCCCAGCTACTTGGTAAGCTGAGGCTGGGGATTGCTTGAGTCTGTGGTACTCCGGGCAACGAGAGCCTCGGTTTCATGGGCAAAAACAGCGAGACCTAGTCTCAAAAAAAAAAAAAAAAAAAAAAATTGGTATTTAAAATTATAAGTAACTCCATGTCAGGCAATCTTCTAAAGCTTTACATTTATTTATTTCATTTAATCCCTCAACATACTACTATATAAAAAAAAAGGAATTCTAATTTCACAGCAAGCATACTGAGAGCAGCACAGAAGCTAGACTGATTAAGTGGAATAAATACAGAAAAAAATTTAAAAAGCAATAGTTGCAAAGTTTTAAGTTTGTGCAACTAAATGGATGATTATGTATCTGATAGGACAGACTAAGAAGAAAATGGTATTTTGCGGCCTGGAAAATAAAAACTGAATTTTGTACATACTTCTGAGGTAGCTAGCAACAGATGTCCGAGGGGGCATAGGAAGTCAAAAAGTTGGATTTATGAAACAAATTGAAAATCACTAGAGAGAGAAATCTGGGGGTTTTTCAAGTTATGAAATTCAACAGAATCAGCTGAAGAGGCAGTACAGGCAGGCAAGAGGAACTAGTACACCAACAATTCCCGCAGCACACCAACAATTTGAGGCCAGGTGAAAAGAGGTAAGGTCAATGGAGTATCCAAATTATTCTCCACTGTTCTCCTTGAATAGCAAATCAATGGAAATCCAGCACTAAAGGCAGTCAATGAGTTAAAATTTATTCCAATGAAGGCTATCTGTATGTATTAAATAATGCATGATTATATGACAAACATAAGTTTACTTGGAAACTCTGTCCTTAAACTTCTGTTTGCCATAAAGAGTTGAACCTACTCTATACTCTTTTCCTTCTAATTTCACTTACTCCCTAAGCCTCCATTCTCTTTCAGATCAAATACTCATTAAAATCTAAGTGCTTACATTCCCAAATACAACTTTTAATACTCCCCAACTACCCCTTCTCATGTCACCCTCCAATCCTTATTTCTAAAGTTCATCTCCTATTCCACTCTCAAATGTTTTCACCTAGTAGTTTTAAAAACACTATTTTTTGTTTTTTTAAAAGGAAAAGTTAGGGAAAAACTGAAAACTAAGAAATCTCTCAATAGGGAATTTATAGGGATTGGCTCAAAGAATTTTACATTCAAGGACCAAGTCTTTAAATCAAAATGATTCACACACACATATATATATAACACTTAGGATTTGTTTTTCAAAATTCAAAATTGAACATTTAAGCAGCCTTTCGCGTGGCATATGTAGGCATTTTTAGCCTAACATGACCCTTCAATCTTAACATCTCCTGTGTTTCAAAATAAAATGTAAAAATTCCAATGGTTGTGACAAGGCTAGGTTTACCCAACATTTTCATCTTTAGTTCTGTTTTAACAACTTCATTATTTTATGGATGTTTCATCAGTGTGGTACAGACCACTTAAGAAATACTCATTCTGCCTTACACAAGATAAGGAATTACATATGGAAAAGAAATGGAAGTCAATCAACATGAATGACCATGTTACAGTAGAGGTCTAACAGTTAGTTGTAAAGGCCATGTCAGTTGTAGAGGCCTAATAGCGGTAAAATAGGAAGAAGTCTGCCAGGAAATACCCCCATGTAGACACACATCCAGATTCCTGCCAGTTAAGACATCTGCCAAGACTGTATATCATATGTCAACTTCAAATGAATATTCTAATTTTAGGAAGAATAATTCTTCATAATCAACATCCCTTTCAAGTATAGCAATACTGTCATATATCATAGGATGAGGATGGGTCTTTCCTTAAAAACAGAAACCTGCCATTTTATTTTCACTCAAGCTTTAGGTTAACATTTTCCATTAAGATACATATTTTTAGCCTCTCTAAAAGGTGACATTTGGAACTTAATTCACCTAGTTTAGAATGGTTAAAAATTATACACAGATCCCCTCCCAATGAGAGGGAAAAGGTATTAATGGACGGGCCAACAAGTTTCAGCATCAGAGAACGTTATTATTCCAGAAATAAAAATCTCTGTTTTAGTATCTTAGTGAACTTTAGAAAACAAGAAATTTATAGTCCTCTATTTTGAGAGGGGCAGTGTTGAACCATAAAGAAGCCAGATATCAGGCATCATATCACCTTGTACTTTAAAAGTGAGGAGTAAGGAGGGTATGTTCATCAGTATGTGCCAATGGGATAAGGCAGGAGCTTTGAATTCAACATATAATAAGGAAAGCATTATACAAATTAAGTTCAGGAAATTACAGATGTCTTGCTTTATTCTGAAGTTTACCTTGTCAATCACTGCTCTGACCAACCTAATTACTTTTCAAAGGATGGGAAAAACTAATACGTAAGCTATTTTTAAAAGTTATTTCACAATTAAAAAAAATACAATGTTTTTAAGAAAAGTCAAAGAGAACCATAGCCATGATTTTCTGGGTTAGTCACAAATGACAGGACACTGGACTACTATATCTCTAAACAGTTACATGGTTTTGCTTGATATGGACAGGTACCCAAAGAGCACAAACTGATTAGGTCATAGCATTTACTCACCACCTGTATCACATTTTGTGACAGAACACACAACAGAACACACAGCAGGGCAATAGTGATAAGGAAAATGGGAACACGTAAGTACAGAAATGGGAAAATAATGTGAAGGAAAAAAGAAATGTGTATTTGCAACACATAACCAACTAGAAATTAAAATTCAGAATACATGAAGATCTCATATAGACCCATAAAACAGTGCCAAATAACCATAGAAATATGGACAAATGACAAATACTGGACAGGTGAGGAAATCTGAATGACAATAATTGTATGTATAGATATTCAACTTCCTAAGTGTGAAAAAGAAATATAAAGCAAAGTCTCACAGATGGGATACTATTTTCCATCAGACTGGCACCAAAAAAAAAAAAAAAAAATTATACTAATTGGTAGTCTGGTACCTTTACCTAGTAAATGTAAAAATAGTTCTTACCAAATAATCCCACTCTTGGTGTATTTCAGAGAAACATGACCTGGTCACATCCAGTTTGGATTACTTTCAAAAAAGTTCTCTGAAGTGAAAAATATTTTGAAGAATTCAGATTATGATTTACTAGTGCAACACAGGAAAAAACCAAACAATTTATTATCTATGGATATATGTGTATTAACTTTGTAAACAAAAGCAAGGGGAGTTAGTAAACAAAATTTGTTACATGTCTTCAAAGATCACTTCCAGTCTTTAAAATTACTCTCTTCAATTTAAGATGTGTCATACTTTGTATTTTTATGTAGCAAATGATCCAAAATCCAAGAGAAAAGGGCTTACATGCACTCTTTATCCTCCTAGAACATTTTGGTGCATAGATCATGAACAAATTATCTGAGAATATTGTACAGCTTATTTCCAAAGTTTGTACTAGAAGGGGTAAGAAATAGTTTTCTTTTTCTAGGCCAAAACTAGAAAAGAAACACGTGTCATTCAAATAACAAATGACACAAAATGTAGAGTAGCATCAAAGGTTAATCAACCCCCCTCTCCAAGCAAAGTTCAAATGGTATTTGCACTATTTGCCCCTAACCAAGGAAAACTGCAATGAATTTCGCTGATAAGAAATGAGTAGAGAAGGCTGGGGCTAAATGATAAAGGTTTCAGAGAACTATGATTACAGACTTGCATTTTGCTTAGAATATTATCTCATTCTTAATAATTGTTCCCTCTCTGCATGGTAAATGGTAGTATTTACTTATGATATCTTGTGACTATAATAACACCCATACTATTCTTAATTAAATATTGTGAATATCATCGACCATTCAGATAATAAAGAGTCCATGTGTACACCTTAATTACTGTTACTCTGTCATATTCTCCCACACATTTCCTCTATTTTGAGTCTGCTTGAAGACAGAATAATCCTAAATGAATAAAAAGAAAGTGAAAAATATAATCATTTACCCAATTGGAGGCTAGATTTTAAAAACTTCCTTCTGAAAAATTTAGATGTTTTTTGTTATACAATTCAGAATTTCAAGAAATATTTTTTTTTGGCCAGTGCCTAAAATTAGGTTCCTCATAGTGCTAACTTCATATACAATTACAAATTAACAGAATCCTCAGTCTCTATTACATACTTTTCCATAATAATGAATATATTCCAGTTGAATTTTCAAATTTTACATATTAAAAATACAACTCGTTTAAGTTTCCCTAAGACAGGAGAGACCAAAGAAGCCCTTGAAATTAAAAAAATTACTTATTTTCCTCTTGAACACTAACTATGGTGCTTTTTACTCAGTCTGGGGACTTGGCCAACACATTATTATTAGAATGAATAGCTGTAGGGTGACCCTAGCTTTTAAGATCAGGGAAGAGAAATGCCTTACCTAGTACTTTTCTTATCTCTTTGGAAAGCAAAATAATACATGAAACTAGTTATTCTTCAGTGAATGCCTACCTCTTGGATAATTAGCATATATTGCTTTATAAATCCTCACCAAACTGCCAAAGGGGTATTACCTATTTTCCAGACATGAAATGGTTTTGGAATCTTTTTGTAAGAAAAGCTGGCCACTCATAATGCAGCAGTCAAGATTCAAACCCAGATCTTATGAGTCTAAATTTGGTGGATTGATATGCATTCCCTAGCATTTCACATAACTAGCACCATGACCTTAAACAAACACGTGGTCTTCCAATAAACTATTTTGAAGGCACAAAACCCCTCCAAAGCAAAATTAAAAAAAAAAAAAAAAGTAAACCAAAGATGATGGTGATTTTAATTTAGTAACACTAATGTGCAAGATTTGGTGGCAAGAAATGAGTTTAGAGGAAATACTTCACTGATAATTTAATAAAGTTACTTAGTCCCTCTGGAATCCACTACTATACTTTGTGATGGTAACATAACTGTCATTACTAAATTGGCTCATCTGGGTTTGAATCCCAAGTGAAAGACTGACAAAGGGCTAAACTTAGCTGTGCTGCTGCCACCGTTTCTGCGTTCTTAAAAAACACCTGTCGCAAAGGGATAAATGCTTCGCTAAACGCCGGCTTTAAGGTAGGACCGGGCCATGGGTCACGCTCTAAAATGAGCTGTCATCTCTAAGGCCCCTGCAGTGCAGGCAGCTTATCAGTGCAGACTTGGGTTGAAGTTGAACGTTTTAGGAGGGACGGTCTGCGACGAGCTCGAGCAGCGCTCAGGAACCTCAGTGCCCGTCAGAGCCTGGCTGCTCAGAGGTGCCTGACTGTCCAGGTAATTGACTTCAGGAGACTAAGCGAGCGAGGCTGCAAAAACCCTAGAAGTTTTTATGCGTTAGAGCGCACAGATGCCAGGAGTTGGTCGACAAACGCCCGCCGGCCCGCCTGAGGCTGCAGGTCCCGGGAGCGGCCCGTTCTCTAAAGCGAACACACTCAGCCGGGTTGCTCGAGCCCCGGGCCACTGCCGGTGGGTTAACCGTTAACCGCAGGTCCGGACGCCCGCAGCCCCCGGGCGGGTGAGAGCAAAGGCCACACAGCCGGCGCGCCGGAAGCCCGAGCGCAGCTCCCCGGCCCGGACGGAAGCCGCCGAGCCGGCGCGCGAGAACTGCACTTACCGTCCTCGCGCACGTTGCTCCGCCTCCATGAAACCAGCCCGCCGCGGCCCTCGCGTGACGCGACTGCGCGACCCAAGGTTTCCGGGCGCCGCTCGCAGCCTCCGCCGCCCGGCGGAGCCGCCCCCGTGATCCGGGAGGCCCCGCCCCCTGATCCGGGAGGCCCCGCCCCCTGATCCGGGAGGCCCCGCCCCCTGGTCCGGGAGGCCCCGCTCCCCTGGTCCGGGAGGTCTCGCCCCCTGACGCCTGCTGCCCACCGACCGCGCGCGGGCTTTCGGAGCGGACAGTCTGAGGGCTGACAGTCTGAACCGCGTGTTTATTAGGTCTGTAGCACTGTGGGTGGTATCGACTTATTTTTAAAATATGGGTTGAACTCTCACTATTTTTATCTAGATTTTAAATGCACCCAATAATCTCACTCTAGGACCTGAACTGCAGAATTTGTCACGATGCTGCTGTATCTAGTCCATTATCAGGTGTTAGGATGCTTACAACAAAGAAAGACTAAGGCTCTGTAGATGATGCTGAATAGGTGTATACGGTTAAATAAAATGCTAGTCGACATGTGAATTCTTCTGTAGCCAAGTAATTCCATTATGTAATGATTGCTAAGAGGCATAATACATAATACTATATGTAGTATGCTGTCTTTAGTGGAAATAAAAATTATTTAAGATAGAATGTGTCGGTATATAAATCTTTTTGTTAAAAGCCAAAGAAACTTAATAGTGGTGGTTTGGGGGTGGCTGGGGAGGGGGGGGAGTGGTAAAGAGGGGAGTGGAGGGTTTTCACTTCATTTTTCCAACTTGACAGCTATGATTTTTCTCTTTTCTATGAACTTACCTGAATTTTAAAAAAAAACTTATATTTGTGTTCAAATCTGGGTGTTGAATGAGACGGACAGGTTTTTTTTAAGTTTCCAGGACAGTGTTCTAATCCGATGATTTTTACACACCGCAATCGCCGGAGAGTTGCTATTTTAAAAGTCATGATGCCCAGATCGATGAAATTAAAATCAGAGGGAGAGGTCAATACATTTTTTCTAGCTTTTCAAGTGATACCATTGACACCTCAAGATTGACACCCTTTATAATCTTTAATAGTTCCCTTTCAATTGAAGTAACATTGTATCATAACTTTATGTTTTCATTGTTCATCACTGAGCTTCAGTGTGTATACATACTGAATTAAATTTACCCTAAACATTCATTTCTATCCTTCACCAAGGAATGTGCATATTGTCCCCACTTACCCACTGCCTTCTGCTTTCCTGGAGGTAATATGAGTTGGTCTTTTAGTCCAGTTTATTTTTTGCTTTCTCTGATTGACTTGTTTTTTCTTCATATTTCATCTGATTGAAGTCACAGTTTGTTCATCTATCTCATTTCATTTAACACAATATCCTCTAATTGTTGCAAGTGGTAGGATTTCATCTTTTTAATAGCTGTATAGTATACCATTGTGTGTGTGTGTGTGTGTGTGTGTGTGTGTGTGTGTAGGTGTACCACATCTTCTTTACCCATTAATGAGTAGAAGGGGCACTTAGGTTAGTTGTTTCCAGCTCTTGGTTATAGTAAATAATACTGTAATAAACACAGTGCATATATCTCTTTGAAATAGTGATTTTTATATTTTAGGTAAATACACAGAAATGGAATAACTGAATTGTATGGTATTGCTACTTTAAATTTTTTGAAGTGTCCATACTGTTTTCCATAATGCCTGTTCCAATTTACAATCCCATCAACAATGTACAAGAGTTCTCTCCACATCTTCTCCAATGCTTGTTTTTCATCTTTCAGCCTTTCTCACAATGTGAGGTGCTATTCCATTTTGATTACATCTTTTTACCTGTCCATTTGAGACTGGCATCCAGCCCCAGAGGTTGCTTGCAAGCCATGATAGTGGGAACAGGTGTCAGGTATTTTACCACCAGTCACCAGTGGCCCCTGGGGCTCAGGCTACAAGCAGAGGTCAGCAGGGATGACCGCATCAGTGTTTCCCCCACCATGCTGCCCCAGGGTGCCAGGGAGGAGCAGAGGACCCCACTTAGGCCAGCTTAGTGCCATGGCTCCCTCTAGCTGCAGGCAGGAGAGTACCCATGGATTTGGTGCCTGGATGTAGAACAGACCAAGCAGGTACAAGCGATGAGCTTATTGGTATTGTTCCAATCAGCCAGATGATTGAAAATGGGCCAATCAGACTTGTAGGTGGGGTACCCTGAAGGAGTATATAAGCCAGGGCAGAAGCGGTTTGGGGCTCTCAATTCTTTGACAGTCTCTTTGTGCTTTAGAAGAGCTCTCTCTGTTCCTGGCCTCTGAAGAAAGAAGCAGCAATATCCAGCAGGTGGCCTCTAAAAAAAGAAAAACCCAAGAGCTTCACAGAGGTTAGGGTTGCACCTGTACCTGCATTCAATCTACCTCTGAAACAGTCTGAAAGCCCCAGGCCTGATGTCTCAAAGAGTTTTTTGTTATTGGTATATACAATCACTTTATGGAGACTGGGTGACCAGCACTCCTGATGGGCTGGAGCTATGTATCCGGGTCACTATTGAGAGCTGGTAATATCTGGCATCACCGCCCAGTGCAACTGCCTCCATGCTGTCTAGTCTAGCATCCATTGCTTTCCTTTTGGTCATAAGACCATAGACTATGACTGCTGTGACATTATCTCAGTGGCCCCACATGTTAGCACCTCCAGCTGTGGTAAATTGGATCCTGGCCTGCTACTTGCTGGCTGCTACCAGTTCCAGCCCTCATTGGCGGGAAGGTGCCATCTTGGATGAGCAGTCTTTTTTTTTTTTTTTTTTTTTGAGCAATCTTTTGTTTGCCATTTTTGGACACTGTAGATGAAATCTGGGGTGAGATAGCCAGCCACTAGTGGCCTTAGAAACTTTGTTTTCCCTGCTTGCTGAATAAGCCCCACTCTTGTTCCCTAAGCTTATGTAGTCTTGCAGTTGTGTGCGGGTGAAGAATAGTTATTTGTCCTCCACCAGACACTGCCCTTTGATTTGCTGTAGTCCCTCTGTAGCACTGTTAATATTGACTACATGTTTATCCTCTTTTAAGAAGTGTCCATTCAGATCTTTTGCCCATTTTTAATGATGTTGTTTATAGATTGTTGAGTTTTATGAGTTAGCTGTATAATTTGAATATTAACCCTTCCTTGAACATATGTCCACACATCTCTAGTTCAGTGAGACCAGTCACACTGCCATGTGAGGGAGACCAATGGCGGAAAAGGGTCACTGGGGTTGTGGGGATGAAAGAATTCACCAGTGACTGTGTGGAAAATAGAAAAGGTAAATTTGTTGAGTTACTGCAGAGACAGGGGCAAGAGGAAAAAGTGTTTGCCTGGCCACTGGCTTTTATTCTGAGTCTGTAGGCTAGCTCTATGATTTAAGATACAGGTCTATGCTAGGTGATCTACTAAAGTTTCAGGCCCTAATTCATTTCTGCATTTCTTTAAAATTTACATCAACCTTTAATGGCCACAGGTGAGCTTTATGGCCTTGCTTCAATAACAATCTTTTCCTTCCCTAATCAACCCAAGGTCTCTTAGCCTGGTTCCCATGGTAACACTGCAGTTCCCCAGTTTGATTCAAAACTTCCCATCTTTGTCTGCTAAGCTAGGGAGACTGAGCTTTTAAACCCTATAAATCCCAACAAGTAAGATGTCCTTTCATTTTTTACGTAAAGGTTTCCTTTGCTGTACAGTATGTTTTTGGTTTGATATAATCCCATTTGTTTATTTTCACTTTCATTTTCCTTACCATTTGAGTCAGGTCTCCAAATACAACCCTGAAGTCAGTGTTTTGTCTGTGTTTTATTCATGTATTTTATGGTTTCTGTCTTACATCCAAATCTTTAATAATTCATTTTGAGTTCATTTTTTTTTTGTATGGCATGAAAGAGTGGTTTCATTTTTTTATTGCATGTGACTGTACAGTTTCAACACCATTTATTGAGATTTTCCTTGGTACATTGTAAGCTCTTGGCTTCTTTGTGGTAAATTAATTGTCCACATGTGTGGTTTTATTTCTGGGCTCTCTGTTCTGTTCCTTTAATCAGTTTGTGTGTTTATTCCAATACCAACTGTTTTAAACACTCTTTGTAATTTAAAGTCCAGGAGGATGGTACCACCACTTGTTTTTTTCTCAAGGATAATTTTGCTATCAAGGTCTTTTGTAATTCAAATAAATTTCAAGAAATTTTATTCTATTTACGTGAAGAGTACCCTTAAGATTTTGACAGAGATTTCATTGAATCTGTATGTTGCCTTAGGTGAGATGAACATTTTAACAATATTAAGTTCCAATTGATGAGCATGGACTACTACTTCTGTTCTGGATGTCTGTTTCTTTACACAATTTCATAGTTTTTGGTGTACAGGTTCTCACTTCTTTAGCTAAATTATTCCAAGGTGTATGATTCTTTTTGATGGAATTGTAAACAGGATCCTTTTACTGGTTATTTTCTTCCTGCAAGTTAATTATTTGCATGTTGATATGACTATAAGATTTTTGGCCTTTCTTTTTTGGTGCGATTTTTATTGTCATATTTATTGACTTGTGTCTGGTGATACATCCTGGCAACTAGGGAGAAATTTCACTTGACCATGGTGCATGGTTTTTTTTGATGTATTGTTGATTTTCACTTGCTAGTATTTCATGAAAGTTATTTCATTTATATTCACCAGCAATATTAGTCTGTAATCTTTTTTTTTTAATGTGATGCCCTTGCCTAGATTTGGAATCAGGGTAATATTGATTTCATATAAAGTGTCTGTAAATTTTCTCTCCTTTTCAGTTTTATAGAGGATAGGTATTCTGAAAAGGTGGATATGGATTCTTCTCTGAAGGTTTGGTGGAATTCATTAGTGAACCCAAAGCCACAACCTGTATTTAGAATTGCTGACATATGATCTGAGTTTCTGGGTGACCCAATGGGTTTGTGGAGCTGAAACCTAGGATCCTTGGTCATCTGTTCCAATATGCCAGTTCAATGCCACTTTTTTCTATTAACCTCAACATATAAAAGATTTAAAGGCCTAGAACAATAGATTGGCCTTCAATCTTAGTTCCTTTGGATTTGTATTCTATTCAGTATGGTTTTAGAGTGATAGTAATATTTTATGTGATAATTTCCATTTTGATCATTTGTTTCACTGATCTAAGCACAAACCAGATATCTAACTATAATGAGACATTTTACCAATAAAGTATAATAAAGTGGTAATAAAGCATATTTGAACTTACTATAAGTACGCTATCTGTTGGCCATCCTACATTATTACTTTTTTTGAAGTAACTAATATTGGTTTACAATATTCTGTATGCTTCAGAGAAATGATTCAGATAAAACCCTTCAGATTCATTGGCACATGAAGGGTGTTAGCAATCCCAAACTTGTCTCATTGAGGGACTAAATGAGTTTTCTATTTCTTTTTTTTAACTAAATGAATTTTTTAAATTGATTACACAAATACCTATTTTTACATTGTTGTGTATATATACCCTGAGGTTCTCCCACCACCATTTCTCCTGTGAACCATCATCTTGATCTCTTGTGCTCATCCTTCCAGATTTTCCATTTCTAGTGTTCAATGCTTTTACATAATCCAAATATTAAAATGAGACACATCTAAGATCGTTATTCTGATTTTGAATAAACTGATCACCTCAGTAAATATGCATGAATATTTCCAGAAGAATAAGGAAGAAATAGAAACTTTCTTTTTGTCTCTAAATAATTAATATGGTCAGTTACATAATATAAAATTATTGAACTTCAGTGGAGGGGTTTGGGCCAATGAACTCTCCCCACTAACCAGATGTACACACTGCATGCTCACTAGTACATCCGCTAACAACCAGAACCCATAAAGTCCCTTTGGAAGTTATTATTTTCTCTCTCTTTTCATTAGACCAGTTCTTGCCAGTGTGGGCAAGCTGACACAAAGTGCAACTCTTGGGGGACACTTTTGTCCTTCTTGGAATGCCTTTACGTCATCTTTCTTGCATTTGTTCCTTCATCTTGGCCTTTTCTATCCTAGCTTTGACCAACTAGTGCCACCTAGTGGTAACTCTTGCATGAGTTTTTGTTATCTTCCGTGTAAAAATACCATCATTACCTCTGTAGTCTTGCCCCTCAGCATCTATAAATAGTTTCAAATGTTCCTTTCCATCCTTGAGAGCCTTGCTTCTCTGCTCTTAGCATCAAGGTGTACCATGGCAGCCTTTTTAGGAATCAAGTCCTTACCTCAGAGAGGTTCAAAAACTTAGATTCAGGTTCAATCCTGAATCGAAATCTGTCTCACGACGTAGGCAAAGCATCTATGGGCTGCTAGTTTCATTGCAGGGAAGTTTGAAGAGTATATACAAATTTGGATTCTCCTTCAAATGAGAAAAAAAATGATAATTCTGTCTTTTTTAGGCCTTGGAATTTGGATCACAAGAAAGCAAAGGAGACTTCAAATACTACCAACCTGTAAATGATTCTTAAATGGAAGTCTCCACAACATTTATTTGTTTTGATTGCTCACTTGACATTCCCAACTACACATTTTGACAAAGACAGTGTGTTTATATTTCATAGTCCCATCTCCAGATAGTTGAAGCCATGTGACTAATTTTGCTAGAGGGACTATGAATGAAACGTAATGTAAACCCCTGGGACTGATGCATTGAAGGTCTGATGGGAGACCTCTCTAACTATCTTTTTCTGTCACAGTTCTCATGCTAAATGGTGGCTCTGCCAGTAGCTTGGCTCCCTGAATGACTAAGTAGAACAGAGGCCACCCACCCTCCTAATTCAACAATTTCTATTCAGTCTTGAAAGCCACGTAACTTTTTTTTTTTTTTGGACTATGAGAGAAAATGCCTTGCTGTTTATTATTTTTTAAATTATTTATTTATATATATTTCACATCATTTCAGTCCCTGGGGGTCACCCACCACCTCCCCTTCCCACCTGCTCCAGCTGGTCCCCATTG
>PVHY01003921.1:0-100683 GCA_004024945.1 Uropsilus gracilis
GAGAGTGGACATCCTTGCCTGGTTCCGGACTTTAATTGGAACCAGCTATTTTTTTGGAACTAGGTCTCGCTACGGGCCCCAGGCGGGACTCGAACCGCGATCCCTATCTCAGGCCGCTTCATAGGCTGAAGCTTACAAGCACGAGCCACAGTGCCCGCACGAGCCACAGTGCCCAGCGGGAAAACTCACTTTTTAATTTAAACTCACATTTTTAACTTTTTAACTTAAACTCACATTCCCGACTTTGTAAGCCCAATGAAATACAAAAGCAGAGTTCATAAAACAGTTTCTCCACATACATAAAATCTCTGCCTAAAAATTCTGCTGAATTTTTTAACTCCATTTTATACTATATTCTGAATTGATCAAACCTACTTGTACAAATGGGGGTGAGGGGAGGGAGTATTCCAAATAGTTAAAGGACATGAATCAAAGATTTAGAGTAAAATAATGACTAGGGAAAATAAATAATTGAGATCAGGATTCTATGCTTTTTGATATCAATTTTCCTAATTCTCTAACACATTCTTAACAAATAAAAATGTGACTGATTTTAATATTTAAAATATTGATATATATCCATATATATGTTAAAAATGTATTCATATATGACATAAATATCTGTGCATGTATATATTCTGGAGAAAAGACTAAATAATGGAGGTTCCCATTTCATTTTTCCACCACGCTTTTTAGGAGACCTAAAATAGAAAGCTTCATTAGGACTTATCGCCATATGATTCATGCAAACTGAATTAAATTTATATAGACATGAGGAAAATTAGATAATAGGAAATGGTATCATAAGTTAGCAGGTATCCTTTAGTTTTACCTCTGTGCATATTTAATATTTGGGGTAAATTTTAGGCCTCCAAAGATGATAACCTAGCTGGGTAGTAGTTATTTCTATTGCTTCTATTCTGTTGCTCATGCCAGACTCTTAAGAGAAAAATAAGATTGAAAGGATACAAGGAGCTCTAAAGGTTAATGATAGCAAGGGTAGCAAAGAAGGAAGATTTTTTTTTCTGGCACACCAGCTGTGC
This sequence comes from Uropsilus gracilis, assembly GCA_004024945.1. NCBI lineage: Eukaryota > Metazoa > Chordata > Mammalia > Eulipotyphla > Talpidae > Uropsilus > Uropsilus gracilis. Next base: position 1,044 of record PVHY01003921.1, read on the forward strand.
ATTTCAAGTACAGGAGCATCTGTTTTCTGTATGTAGACCTATCACTATTAAATTTGTCAAATCAACAGCACCAAATGAAACTTTGCTTTTTGGATTTCTTTACCAAAGTTAAAAGAAGATACATGCATTGTCGTGGAAAATGCATACTTTGTAAGCCTGGTTTCCTGACCTGAGAACTTTAATTTCTTGCCTTTTTTCAAGTGGAGCTAAACATCCTAAGCAAATCAATACAGGTGTCCAAGGCAAGTCCACTGAGAGTACCACCTAGAAAAAAATGGCCTAAAGAGAGTAGAAGCCCAGAATGAATATGTTAAAAGATTATTAAAGGTTGACTAAAGGAAGTATAACCAGAGAGAGAACTCAGTCGTAGTCAACAGCAAGGCTAAATATCATAGTCATTGAGGTAGAATTGAGCTTCAAAATCTAGTTACAAGTTTCCCCTTCTATCCAAGAATAGAATATTTCTCTGTGGTTTTATTGGAAAGATTATGTGTATATATGCACATTGTTGTTGTGGAGCCCAGTGGAATGAAAGAAAGATGATATTTGATTGAGTTTTGACTAATGAAATGTTGGTAGAAGTCACCTATCCCATTACTGGTTTTATATAAAAAACAACCTATGTCACATTCCCAATCTTCTAACTCCCCTCACTAACAAGTTTCCATGTCTGAGGAAATTGTACCACGTTTAAAATAACAAACTTCTTTCAGTTGGATTTATGATTAAGTGGATTTGAAATCCCTACCACAGCCACTTGCAACATTTGAACTATAAAATTTACAAACTGGCCAATTGTTGATTTTCAACAATTTTCATTTTCATCTAATGCATATTAAATTCAGTCTATCACAACTTTCTGCCCAAGAGTTTTAGGGTTAATTCAATAACTGTTTTGCAGTTATTTTCCAGGTCAAGGACTAACAAAGAAGGAAGTTTTACTTTATTCGATCAATTCAGGATTCACAACTGGTTATGCTATTCTCATGTGGTTTCCAGATCCCTGTGTGGGAAGCAGCATTCACACAGAGACATGTGGAATTGTGAGTGCACATGAAGGGTATATAGAATATTTCAAAGGACCAAGCCTGAAATTACCACATGACAAGGCAGTTGTCTTGCGTGGAGGAGAGGGGCTTGGAAACCTGGCGGTAACTACTAGTAAACAACTACGTCATTGTCAATAGGTTTTCACCCCTCTAGTATTTTGTGGCTAACCCAATACAGATATCAATGACAAAGAATAATAAAGAAAACCACCTATTAAATATTTACTATATGTCAACCTCCTGAGAAGATCTTTACTAATTCTCACACCAATCTTGTAACATAGCTAATATTGCTATTTTGTCACACCACCTTAAATCAGGATGTTGTACAACTTGGCCAAATTTCTCCTGTGATAGTATCATATTCACATCTTAAATTCTCCTTTTAAGCCAAAAATCTTTCATCATACGCCTGTCATACGAACTTTCCAACAGTAGTTGGGAAGTTCTGGCAAACTGTTAAAAAATGGCTGAAAATAAATATCCTTTTCCTCAATTATAAACATCTACATCCAAGATAATTTTAAATTATCTTTAAATTTTAAATTACTTCAAGCTGTATTTTGCATTTAAATCAATTTAAAGTTCACAACAAACATTTTAATAACTTTCCAAGAGACCAGAATATTTTTATTTTTCATGCAATTCTTATATACCTCACACAATAAAAATGACATAGAAATGAGTTTTCCTACTATTAGAAAAAACTGCTATATTTTATTGTACTCGTTGCTTTATTTTATTTAAATTCTAATTTTTAACCTGATGATTTATTTAAAGGAAGTTTTATATTATGAACTCAAAGTATTAAGTGTAAAATCATTATGCATGTGATATTTTTTGAATTTATGCAAATGAAAGATGGCGATACTAAATGAATAGTTTCAGGATAATCTCACATGATTGTAAAACTGATGTTATAGTCATTCAAAATATCATAATGTAGAAATTCTTATGTGGTTAGACAAATTTTTAAAATAATGCACTTTTTCAACATCAAAAAAATAGTACACTCAATCTTTAATACAATATGGACATAAATTCTTACACAGTGTAAATCAAAATGAAATGTATTATAAAAATAACAGGTTATTCACCAATTCTTATTGTTTGTTTTTCTGTCATGAGAAAGTAGTTGCTTTTTTGTCTTTTATTATAACTTCTTATATGGATCAATTTGATTACAGAAAATACCTGACGTTTTATTGCAGTGAATATTGCAGAGAATTATATTTGTAACAATAATTAATGTAATCATCATCTGCAATCAGTACGCTAGCTATCACACTTTCCATGACCTACTGTAAATGTTCAGTCATAAATATAATATGCTAAGGATTTTCTTGAATCCCATCAAAGTATATAGCTCATATATTTCATTTTGGACTAGCTTGGCTACTTTTTATTGTATAGAAAAGTTAAATTTTGAGATTTTAAAGTATAATAGGGCATCACCATTATCATCATCACTTTTGTCATCATCATATCATTTAGTATTTAACACAAACATTCAGAAAAACCACTTGTGTTGCTCCAGAAAAGTTCACTGATAAATTCAAGACTTTTGATGTGCTTAGATAATTGATAAACCATTGTAGATAATTTATAATTAGCAGTCTCGTTCCAAATATTTGGCCAATTCTAAAGGGAGGGCAGGATTCCTTGTTTACAGTAGCTGATGTACCTAACCAAAGGTTACCTTTATTACTTTAAACTACCACCTTCTTTCTGGAGAAACCCTTGACAAAAGAAGTAAATCTCAAATAAAATATCCTGATCATTTACTCACAACATTCTCCATTTCTGTCATATCTTTAAATAATTATTGGCCATGTTCCAAATTCCCATCTTGTTTTAATCAAACCCTTTATATAAATAGAAGGAAAAATCAGATTCTCTTTAGTAATAAAATTATAGTGTTACTTGACATAACAAAAATTGAATTGTGATTTGTTATTGTCAGTGTACAGTGGTTCATTTTATTCCTCCACAAGAAGTACACATTTATTCTTTTTACAGAATCCCAAACACCTGAGGTAGTACCTCCTTCTAAAAGCCTTCCCTGATCCTGTAGAATGGATCCCTGCCCCTCTTCTGGATTCTGGTGACCTCCCAGGCTACCCCACATCAATGAGAAGGATCACTCTAAGGGCAAACTAGCATAAAACTAAAATGTAGATTACCCAATTTGACTTCTACCTGAATTATTATTGACTTAGATTTTAGTCCCATACAAGAAAAGTGTCTATTATACTAGGTTGGTGAAAATATAAAGCATCTCAAATGATCTATCTAGAGGTTCCTTTAGAAGTGTTATATGTGATTTTAAAACACACACACATGTCCAATTTGTCATGCTTATCCTCACTGAGAAGGCAATCAGTCCTGCGACCTCTAGACTTTAAATGCCCAGCACCAGTAATGTATTCCCATTTTTTCCTCATTATACTTGTGAAACATGACTAATCACCTCTATAATGGCTACTATATAGTCCCAACGTCAAGACATATAAATCATTCATATAAAATATACAACTTGTAAAATTACGGAACAGAAGACATGCATACAAATGCATATCTGGTGTGTAAAAGAGATTGAATTAAAGACAAATTGAGTCCTTTTGTTAATTTCTTTTGTTGAGTTTAAACATCTTCAGGTTCTCTAGTCCAGTCTTTACACTATTGGAGAATGATGGTATGGGGGACAGAGGGAAAGTAGGCTAAATTCTGTCTTTAGTTCCGTGAAAGAGAGAACCTCCAGGAGATGAAGTGGTTGGCCACAGAAAAGAGGTTTGATATAGATAATCGGATTTTTGTGTTCTCTAGAAATATTACCAATGCAATTACTACAATCAAACAGTGCATCCTCTGGACCTGTTTAACACAATTATTAATGAACAAACTCTGAAATATTTCATCTGACACTAAAAGGGTATGCTTACTTTAACATGCATGTGTCAGAGGCAACAGAACACAAGGAGTTATCTAGGTTCTCTGAGTTTTCCAGTGTGCATTCATGCTTCTTTCTCAAGGGAGCAAGTCAGAGCACTGCATTTTCTCTCAGAATATTTAACCCACTTAGGGCTCCATCTCTGGAGTTGGCCTTTTGTTTGTTTGCCTTAAGCCTGGACCTGATTTAGTTAGACAAGCAGCTCCAGCCAGAATATTGTCATTCAAAATCACTTCCTGACTCTCTTTATCTTATTAATATCATTCGTCTGTTCCTGACACCCTAGGAAGACTTTGTCAATTATCATTTTCCTCATTTATAAATGTCTAGTTCCTCATTTATAAACGTCTATGTCCAAGATAAATTTAAGCTGCTTCAAGTTGTATTTTATATTTAAATTTATTTAAAATTCACATGACACTTTTGCAATTGAAAAAAGTGCTAAGTGTGCCTTTATAAAACAAGGAAGCCCAGAGGAAATATGCACAAATGTGTTTAGAGAGCATTAGACAGGGAATTAGAAGGGTTACTTCTGGGTCCTAGTTCTCACAACACAGAGGTTTATTGTTTAATATTGGGAAAATGAATTATGCCATTTTTTCAGTTTTAATCTTCTGTCCTTTTCAACTGAAGTTAGATCAAGTAATCTCTATATTCTCACTAACTTTAAAATTTTGCTATTTTATATTTCAAGCCACCACCTAAATTATGAGTGCCCAATCTCCATGTTGTTTACTGGTACAATGACCCATTACATGCAGCAGCCTCCAGCCCCATCTGTGAAACTCACTTCTCACCACATATGCCAACCACACGAAACTTGTAGATTTTTGCTCTGAATAGAGACAACAGTAGCTTGTATCAATGAAGCATAGGCTAATTTTCCAGTCTTATGCATTAAACACATTAATTCCTCCTTGAAAAGGTGGGAAAATTGTTCCTTTTTTCACATTGTTATAAAATTCATTAAAGTAATACATATTTTGATATTATATCTGGAGAAGAGAATGAATATGACTTTAAACTTTTAGGTGATAAAAGAATAGCCTATAGTCACTGTGTTTTTGGGTTCAAATACATGAGAAACATTGAACTAAATGTGAAAATGTTATTAGTTAAATAATTTTCCAGCCTTCATTTCCCCTCTACTCTATATCCCCAGTTCAGAAGTAAATTAATCCATAACAAAACCCATACTATAATTGATTTCATCATAACTGCTACAATATTTGGGAGAGAATTTAGGACATTAAAAGATTTGGTGTTAAAGGGAAATCATGGAGGTTTGGGCATTAGGCAAGAAAGGATAGGTTAAGAAAAATTCGAGGTGACCAGTTAGAAGGCTATTACAGAAATAAATAACATAGAAGTGTATGTAACTTAGGAGGTATTATTAACAGTAAAAACAATGTGTTGTGGTTGGGTTTTTGGGTTAAGGCAGAATCAGAAGCACTAGGTGTTTAAGTAGATGTGAGTAGGAGAGAGGAGTTTGTCAGACTTTTAGCTTAAATTGGATAGGAGATGGTATCATTTACAGAGTGAATAGAGGTTCTGTACATATTAAATTTGAGATGTTTGTGAGTTATCCAAATGTCAAACAGATGGCTCGATATGAGAATCTTGAAATCAGAAGTAATGAGAGTTCTAGAAATATGACATTCAGATTTAAGTAAACCCATGGAACTGAATGGCATTCTCTAGGTGAAAGGATTTAGAAATGAGGAGATAACCTAGATGAAGATCCTGATATTTTCCAACATTAAATGAAACAATTCATGTGGAAGAACAAGTGATAAGAAAAATCTGGAGAAGTGGAGTCTTGAAAGCCAAAGGCATACAATATATCTAGTAAATGGGATTGATTGTCTCAGACTCTTCTAAGCTATGAAAATGTAAAGACATTTGTTTGCTTTAATACCATACAACTCATTGGTGATCTCAATAAGAATGGTTCCATTGGAGTGGAAAGCAGAGAAGCTGGATTGGAACCTACTGAGAAGTAAATGAAAAATGAAGATACATAAACACTAAGCATAACCAATTTCTTTTTTCTCCCTCCTTTTAGTTTTTGCTACATTTGATTGTTCATGAGAAAGCAGAACAGTGACAGGAAAATACCACAGTGACCAATAAGGGATTTTTTTGATATAGATGATAGATAGACACACAGATAGATAGAGATGGATGGATGGACGGACGGACGGACGGACGGATGGATGGGTAGGTGGGTGAGTGGGTGGGTGGATGGATGGGTGGATGGATGGATGGATGGGATCAAGATAAAATACTAGTTGTGAGGGGTTAGTAGAAGAGTTAAAAGCCTTTATTGTTATGTTAAGAAATTTGCCACTACAGGATTTTAAACAGAGGAAGACTTGAATTCTGTCTGACCTCTATTATGTAGTATTCGGTCACCACTTTAAAAGTTAGCCTCACTTTTTTCACATTGTATTTCTAACTAGTTTTTATATGGACAAAGGCATCAATGGTAATTTTAACAATAGTGAGCTTAGATGAAGCAAGAAAACCTGTCTCTCTAAAGAGAAGTTATAAAAATACTGGGATAGGCACTATACACTTGCCTAATCAGTCAATGATTTCACAGATTTTGCCTCTCACTGGAAGGAACATCTGCTGCTTTTTGTGTTACTAATGTAACCTTGCCACCTTGTAGAAAATGAAGGTGTAGGTGACTGAAACTCTATATTGAATGGCTAAGTAAGTATTGTTGACTAAGTGAAGGAGCATAAATTTACCCTGGGAGAGAATGGTTTTGATTAGGGAAGATATTTTATGGTTTCTTGGCTACAGGCTTGTTGCTACTGCTTTATAATTACAACAAATACAGTCTTTAACTTCAGCTTTACTCCTTGAATAATGCACAATGATATTACTAAAAAAAATACACTGGAATTTTAAGAACATATTTTAATATGTCAGTTCCCATATCCCCAAAACATTGCCTATCTGCCTGAAATCTATCTTTTGGCTTTCCATAGCACTCAATATAAACTTATTTATTTTCATCTAACTAATCCTCTTCAAAAAACAACATTCCCCTGGGCCTATGAAGTGTTTGTTGAGGTTTGAGACTTGATTTTTCTCACCTCTTTCTATGTAGGAGTATTAGAGAGAACTGAAATGCCCCAAAGATGTGAAGAAAGGCATAGAGGATAGTGCTTAGTCATATTCAGTGTACTGGTAATAGGATTTGTTCATACTCTTAGCAGATACACATTGAAGGAACAGATCATGTTTTCTTATTTGGCAAATTAGACCATTTCCTTTCTTTGCTAACTAGAAACAACCGGCCAAACTTCATGAGCTTCCTTTTATTTTACAACTGAAATTTGTAGAGCTATGGACTCTGCTTTTCTGTTTTTCTGCTCCAAAGGTAATTAACTATGGTTTGCCAAAAATCCAGTCTCATAAACAGAATATTAAATTAATGTAAATAATTATACCCTCACGGTTAGGAAATATAAGTAGCAGAACAAATAAAAAGAGAAAAGAAGTTGTATGGGTAGAGTAGCTGCAAGAATTGTGGTTTCAGTTCTAGGACTGAATGCTGTCATGGTTTCACTTAAAATTATCTGTTCATGTGCAACTTTTTAATCCAGAAAAACCCTCTGAAGCATCTCACCATGCTTATCTCTTCACTTAGTCTGTCTTCCACATCTTTTTGCTCTACACTCCATCAGCTCCCTTTTTATACATATAATTCATATAAAAATAAAAGTGACCCGATGTTGATGAATGAGATCTGGAAAAAGCAAAGTTTACTCAATGAACTTTGGGCAGTATAATACATGGGTCAGTATAATACTTTGATATACCAGTCCTATGTGATTATCCTAGTTCTATGGGATAGATCAAAGGCAAGGGCAAATAGAGAAGCTAGTGCCAATGATCAGATCAGTTTAATAACAGGGAGGTAAGGTAACAAACAAGGGCTAGATTTCAGGGGGCTCTGTAACAATCAGACACTTAAAACCTTGACAGTTTATTAAAATTCCCTCAGCCTTAGTCCTCTGTAAATAGAAGATAGTAATTAATCTTTCTGTTGTGTCATAGAGGTTTATGAAGGATACTATTCATCTACTCCTAACTTAGTGGCATATTAAAGGGAGAAAATTAAGGAAGGAAAATGGTAGTTTTGGTGAGATATAGGTTAGTCATGGTAAGAATTATACATACTTCTAGTTCCAGTTTATACCAAATACCAGTTTCTACCAAGTAATCCTGTATGTGTTGATCCAGTCTGAATGGTCACTGATTTTGTAATCAGCCATGTGTAACATTGACTTTTTCTCTGCATACTCCTTCAGTGGCTTTTCTAGAACTTATTTCCATCCTCTGCACCTCCACCTAATTGGTTGATCTTTCTGAGATGGTTATTGTGGGCTTATCACTGTTTAACTCTTTTATTTAGATGTTCAAGTCCTTGCATGTTCTTTTCTTGTCCTATGGCTATCCATGCCCTATATTCCCCTTGAACGACCTTATAGCTTCAACTTTATACGTAATTTATTTTATAAGTAAATTATTCCCAGTGTGCTACTACCTCTAGGTTATAGCACTCTCTGCTGCCCTGGCCTAACTATCTGTTTGGGCAAACGTCTAATCATCCTGTGCTGAATTTGCCACCAAACTCAGGTTTAAAAAAAAGTTTTCTTGCAATTCATCTTAGAAAATGATTCCACAATCCATTAAAGCCAGAAATCTAAAAAACATTTTAGAAAATTGCTTTTGTTCATCACTTCTTGTATATATTCTTCCTGAATAATTCTCAGATCTCCATATTACTCCCCCACTTTCATTTAGCCCCTCATGACTTCTTGACTAAGTATAATAGCCAATATTGCTACATTTAATATCCTCATCTTTAGTCTTTCCTCATATTGTGACAATAGTGATCTCTCTCAGGCAAAGCGAAACTCGTCTTTCTCCTACTTAAAAACTGCTTTTGTACCTATTGATATGCAATATGCAGTTTTTTAATGCTATATGAAATTTACCTGTGAATTCATTGGGGCCTGATCTTTATTCATGGGAAAATTTAAATGATGAACTCAAATTACTTTATAAGTATGCATTTATTTATGATTTCCATTGCTTTGGATTACTTTTTTGTAATTTGTATCTTTCAGTTTGTACTTGAGTTGTCAGATGCATTGACAAAAGTTTATACTAGTCCCTTATTATTCCTTGAATACCTACATAGTAGCACTGCCTTTATATTCTTGATATTATCAATTTGTAATTTCTTCTTTGTTGTTGTTGCTCATCGTAGCTAGAGTTTTATTAATTTGTCTTTTCCCACTACTTTTCTTGTATAGAGATTTTTATTTTCTCTCTCCATGTAATAATTTTCTACTCTTATTTTTATTTGTATTATTTCACTATTTCCTCTTTTCTCCTTACTTTGGGTTTAATTGGTTTTCTTTTTTAATTTCTGATAGTGACAATTTGGACCAAAACGTTTAGAGCTGCTTCTTTTCTAGTCTGTACATTTTCTCTAAGGACTACATACAAACATTAGAGCGAAGGCTGGTTTTTCCCTAAAAATCGCTTTGTCAGTGTTTCTTTGAAAATCTTGCTTTTTTTTCTAATCTCAGAGAGATATGATTTTCATTTTGTCATTACTTTATTTATTCTTATCATGGTAGAAAATGTCTTTGAAATCTTGTACATCTTACCTGGTGGTATAAGTCTCTTTAATGCTTTGTTTTATAGAGTACATATCTAAAGCATTGAGTTCCTGCCAGAATCCAGTTCATAAAAACATGCGTATATTCTCCAGTTATTTTACAAAATAAAGTGATAAATATGAGACCAACTTGTCTAGATGAGAAGGTAACCAGTTAGGGAGTTTAGTTATCAACCCTAAATAAGTTACTAATTTGTTAAAAGTAAGTTTATGCAGAGTATTTCACATTCTTTTCTTTCTCCTTAAAGTAATTAAATGTACTATAAAGCACTAAGAGTAACCTATCTTAAAAGAAAAATGGAGCATTTTATTCCACCATATAATTCATTTATCAGATATTGTATCCTTTCAGGTATTTTTTTTTTAGTCTTTTTTTATGAATTGGCAACTATTTCTATTGTAGAACATGTATACTTCAATATGCAGAGAAATTGCCACAAAACTCCAAAGCCCACCTTTATTATTGTAGATTAATCATGTCACGTCACCCCATCATGAGAAGCTAAAGTCATGCCCACTTGATGATTTTATTTCAATAGATTTCATTTTCCTCTCACTGCCACTTTACTTTCTCACTGCATTAGAAAAAGCACAGTTAAAGGAATTCCATTATAAAGGGAAACCAGGAAAAAGCTTTGCTACAAGGCAAGAGCAAATTCACTATTCTGTAGGGACTGATATTCATCTATCCTTCAATAATAGCTAATGGCTCAATAGGCCCAATTCACTCAGCTAATCTAGGAAGAAGTAGATGCTGGAGAACGGGGATTCAATCAAGGATCATGCATAAGTGCTATTACTGCATATAAAAATATACTTACACCTACTTAATACAAAATGTGACTAAATTAAAAAAAATTAACCAACTGACTTCAGTCCTGTCAATATTACATAGACATTTGAAAATGTGGAAGTTATTTGATGAGTTGATACTGAGTATCAATTTGGGTATTATAGCAAATGATATCTGCTTATTGGAAAGTAAATAAATAAATATCTGACCTGAAAATCAGCCTGCATCACATGGTGCTTTAAAGGATTGGAATTATATAAAATGATACCATTTGAAAATATATAGCTCAATGACTGCTGCTTAATATTTAGTATTCAGACATCCTGATACAAGGAAATAATCTCCATGTAAGGTATTTTTGCCAAATATTTTCAGAGTTTGAGCAATTTCCTTTTCATATGAGTTGTATGCTGTCTAATGGCACTGCTATGCAATGTATATCAAGTGTTATAAACAGAAAATCAGAAACAGAAAAAGCAAGTGAGAGAAATAGCATGAAATTTGGAAGTAAGTATAGTTCTTGTATAGGTGAAGAGTAGTTTTTGCAACATTCCCTATGCCAATTGAGGGTAGGTATACTTTTGATTTGTGTATTGTGTGATCAATGCAAATTATAGCCCTTAGAAAACTTTCTCTTCCCTTATATACCCGTATATTTTTTAGATGTATCATTTTGGTTAAAACAAAGAACTTATAATATTCAGTCTTTCTAATTGCATAATGATAGAGGTTTATGATTTTTATTTTACCACATGCGCATAATATAAAAATGCTACTATTTCAATCATGTAAATCGCAATGTATGTTTTTGGTTTTGTTTGGATGACACTTTGTACCTTAAGGCAAAAATTTAATTTGTGAAAGTAATGCAATGTCTTCATGTTTTAGATGTAGCCATCTTTATGCATAATCATGTGGGCTTTTATTTATAGCACTTATTCACTGGATAGTTAGGCTCAAATTTTGCATATTTTCTTGCATTTAAGTGTTATTATACATGTTGAATTTTTAACAGCCTGCGTATGCTAACATAACTTTAGTTTTGGACTAAATAAGACGCATACAACTATTAGTTATTCTTAATATATAAAAGTTTGGTTAACTTCAGAGTTATATTGCTTTTTCTGTGCCCATTCTCTTACACTCTGCTAAGATTTCATTTTGCTCAGAAAAATTAGGAGTATAATATATGATTTTCTACACATTTAAGAGTATCAATATCCTTTGATTGTGTGATTATAGACATTGCTTTCTATAAAATTTAGAAGTAGGCATAGTTTCTTTACCTAAAGGAGTTATATCTTAAAATGTTTTCAAATTGCTAGTTCATTTTGACACATCTGTGACCACTGAGAGACTTAAGAGCATTAGGAACAATTGATAGCTTTTTTATTTTTGATGATTAAGATGTATTTGTTCATCAGAAAAGATGAAGGTATTTACAGAATGTTATCTCTTTGGCTAAGGGACACAACTTGTAAATCCTAGACAAAGCTAAGCAATTGCATGAATAATATCCAATATTCATCAAACATTAAACATACGCTAAGAATTCTAGCTATTAAAGAGTGGTTAAGTGCTAAGGGATATAAACAGCAGAAAAAAGACATAAAGAGGAAAGCTGTAGGAAATACAGGCTGCTCATAGTCTATGTAGAATGATCAGGTACATCTTTGAGAAGCGAATTCTTAATCTAAATAGGACAGAATGAGGAGTCAATGCAAAGAGCTTGAGGAGGACCAGAGCTTAAAAAGACAAATCAGGTGACACAGCCAATGTGAATTAGAGAAAAAGGTCTAAGACATAAAGTTTGAAAAGTTGAGGAGGACCAACAACATTCTGGAATTCATAATAGGAACCATAGACTTTGTTCCGAATGAGATGAAAGCTATTGGAGGATTTTGAATGGAAAAGTGAGATAATCTTTGATTTTAACAGGATAATTCTGGCTGCTGAAAATAGAGGAACAGGAGTTGAAGCAGAAAGACTGGTTAGGAGGCTATTACTTATCAAATTATTAAAAGAGATTAGGTAAATGGGTGGTAATCATGTCTCATCTGAATTGATCAAATGTTTTATTTGCTGCACAGAGAAAATTTGACTGAGTTTAATGCTAATTTGGGAAAACTCCCAAGGAAGCTGGCAAAATGCACAAAGCATTAATCTCTCTCAAATTCTTTCTAAGAACAAAACAACCACAAATTGGATGTAAACTGCACAGACACTGAAACTCAATAGAGACAATAAAACCATACTTCAAATTCTGAAGTTTTCCTGGTAGATAACAGGCAGTATATTCATAGACAAAATACTCCTTAATTCAAAAAGTGTTACCTAAAAACCCAGTTATCAAAGAGTGTAGAAGGTGGATAGGAAGGTCAAACATGCTTCTATATTGTTGAGCTTAGAGGTTAATAGTGGGAGATTTTTGTGGATTTACACTAGTATTTTACATTTTAATACTATGAGTACAAGTTCAATTTAGCTTTAGAATATGTTTGTTGTTTTTACTGGTATATAGATATTGATAATTTTTATATTTCAGGATATATATATATATACCCTGCAGTTTTTTCTTTGTGAATCTCATATGCATTTGTTGCCCAAGTTGCTAAGGTACAGTTGACAATTTTAAATTGTTTATATTTAAGCCATATAACTCGATGATTTAATATATGTATTAACTGTGAAATGTTTACCAGTCTGTTTTTTTACCAGCTTTTCCTAACTCAGTATTCCAAAATTAATACATGTAGTGTTCTTTACTCCCTTTGAAGAATCATTTTATTACACATAAGAGATTACATATAAATGTGTGACTTTTTTCAACAATATTTTTGAGATATATTTGACTGCAAAATGGTTTTTTGAGGGACAACTTTTAATATCACCTAAACTATAGTAATAGCCCCTAATAATGCTGCCTTAGATTATTTCATAAAAAAATTGACATCAACAAATCGGTACTTAGGGAAGATTAACAGAGTAGCTGTGAAGAGAATAAATTGGAAGCCAGGATTGTTTACCAACTGGAAGGCCATTGAGATGCCTATTGCAATAAGCCAGGCAGAAGGAGATGGCAACCTAGAGAGTTATAAAGAAAGAATTGATGAAATGCCTTGCTGACTTCCCTTTGCCTGAAACACCCTGTTTTCTCTTTTCCAAAATGGATTTTAAAGACCTTTTTTTGAATAGCTACAACAAAAATAATATGGCACTAGTATTTACTACTTGATAAATTGTAATAAATGTTTTTTCTCTTATTTCTGCAAACTTTTCATCTCTTACTGAACTGATATGCAACTTATCAATGAGATTCGTTAGTATTAAATATCAGTGATGAGAGGCTTTACTTCCTTATATCATCAGTAAAAATTGCTGTTTATTTTCTAACCTGGGTTAAATTCACTTCTTCATGAGTTTTTAAATCATGCTCTCATATATCAATTCTTTGACCTTGTATTTCTTTGGCATTTATTTACATATATTACTTAAATATATGCCTTAATTTTTTTCATATATACATACATATATGTGTATATCTATGTATGTATGTATGTGTGCATACACATACATCTTTTTTGTATTCTTCTGTTTTGTAATTTTATTCCATAGATGGAATCTTTTAGGTCATCATTTCTTCCCCTACATCACCGGCTAGTACCTATGACTAGGTTCAGTATAAATAACAAATGATTATATTTAAATATTCTAACTCTCTTTGACTTTCTATTTGATAAATGGGCAATGAAGTTTAATAAAAAAATCTACATACCTAGAAGGAAAAATAGTATTGGATGAGTACTTTCTCATAGAAAGGTAACTTCTTAGCCTTTAAATAAATATGCATACTTAAGTTGGTAGACATTGTCTTTTTGAAATTTCAAGAGCAATTATATATCAGTATCAAACAAGATAACTGAGAATACTTACCAACACTATTCAGCAACAGAAATTCTATGTACATGAAAGGTTTATATTCTTTTTTTTTTTTTTTTGAGACTAGGTCTCATTATTTTTGCCCATGGTACCACAGACTCATGTTGCCCAGGGTACCACGGACTCAAGTGATCCCCAGCCTCAGCTTCCCAGGTAGCTGGGATTACAGGCACATGCCACCACACCCAGCTTTTTTTTGATTAGGTCTCGCCGTGTTGCCCCGAGCAGGACTTGAACCGTGATCCCTAGCCCCAGCCGCTTCATAGGCTGAAGCTTACAGGCACAAGCCACCGTGCCCAGCTTATATACTTCATTTTTTTATAGGTAAGCAGAAATAAATTTACACCAAGCATTAAAGTTGGCTATAGCATTAAATTGGCTACTTTCCCTTGAAAAATTATTCTATGGAAAAACTACAGGAACCAATAGATTTCATTAGAGCTTTTCTATGAAAACAAGAAATAAAATTTTAAAAAATACCATTTGTGGTATAGTGATAGGATATAAGTCCTGAAATTTAGATATCAGTAGAGTAAATGAACTTCGTTTGAATCACAGTTTTGGGGTTTATTTTTGCTGAGTGACCTTGAAAAAATTTCTCTCTGACTGTCCATTGCTAGTTCTATATGTTGAAAATTACTTTCCCCAAAGGATTGCTCTGTGGCCCATGAGATAATAGTAAGTGGTTGTAAACTCTAAAGTAAACATGTTCTTATTCTTATCTCCATATAATTGAGTGTAAAGGATTAAAGGATGTTTAAGCGGCTTGGCTCAGGTCATGAAGCTACTGTCTCAGTAGTACATTGTCTCTCCTTCCCAAATTTCTACCCTCATTTTAACTCTCTGCTAACATCAATTTTACAGTTAGGTTTCTAAGGTTCATTTTTAGTTTACTGATGTCTGTTGTGTTTCTCTTTTCCACATACGAGTTAAATTATTCAGTATTTTTGTGTTTTTTTTCTTTTGGTTTTCTTTGCTTATGAGTTTTCTCCATACTTACAGTTTTCTCCACTTTTTCCTGTCACAAATGACAAGAGTGCAATTTTTTTTGGTAAAACTGATTAGTGTTTCATTGTATAATGTATGTATAGAGCTGTCTATGTAAACATATAATGTATAGATCTATACTTCTTTCTTTATATAAATAACACATAATAATACCATTCAAATATGATTCAGTATATATTCAAATATAATGTGAATATTATATTTATATTAATTATGTATGTGTTCTATATCTCCAGAAAGTAGCAGCATCTCTGAGTAGAGTCTTGCTATGAGAAAGGGTCTGCAGGTATCCATCTACATTTATACTCACTTTTTGTCAAGTGTCATATATTTTCAAATAAACATCTGTAATCCTACCAGTAATGTAGAAAAGACATAGTAAATTACTAGTTCATAACTATGGATCTATGTTAGTTAAATTTATATACTTCTTTTCTATTTTAACCAAAGCTTGGAAGTTTTTTTTTTATACTTAAGACTAAATTATTTTCATTTAGTGAGGGCAACTGGTAGTTTCACAAACCTACATCTAGTAAGTGTTATCAGAACCAAGATAAAAACAAATACTAGTACCAGTGATCAAGTACCAGTGATTAATGGAAAATGAAATCAAGAGTAGTGTCAGTGAATATCTTTGAGAATTAAGTTGATAAATTCTGTGATACTGTAAAAATGGCATATCAGAGTTCTGTATTGTAATAGTGCATATACACTGATGTTATCTTAGAGATTCAGTAAATGGAATAAATTTAGGAGAAAATTAACGATTTAGAGTATATAACTACTGTCTTAGATGTCTGTGAAGCCTAAGATATTACTTGTAAACTTGTTCATATTTTAAACACACATCAAGAGTTATTAATATTCTTTGTAAATAGAAACTGCCATTCATATAGAAGAGCATCTTATTATTTGAATGAACTCTAAGGTATTTTATTAATAAATTAAACATAAGACACACTCTTTTGTAGCTACTACATACTTTGCTTTTAAATGTCATCCGTATTTATCAGACTGCTTGGTTCTTGACATTTGAATTTTTTTTTATCAAATTGAAACTTAAGCTTTGACAACAAGAAGTAATTATCAAGAGACTGAAGAATAGCTTCATTTCGTTTTTTTTTTCCTCAAGCAATAGACTACAGTAAAAGTGCAAATTATCAGTCATTTATGATATTTTAGTCGGGAAATTTTATTTATTATCATAATGTAGCAAAGTCTTTCTTAAAACTCTAATTCTTAGACACCTCGTGGAAAGTTTCAGAAATCATATTTAAGTTACTAAACGTAAACTTATCCTAACTTTGTTTTTTCAAGCCATCCATGTATTTATACTTGGATATTATTTTGACTATCCTCTGCAAAATGCAGTCTAACTTGAAAAAACTTTTAGTAGAGATATTTATTGCCTCAAGCAAAGGGCATGTAAAAACTTTGTCATGTCAATTTTTTATCATTCAAATCATTTTTGCCAAAGCCTACAGTCCTATATATGTTAATGAATAGTCAACATTTTATAAAGTTTATTATTTCCACTGGATATGTTTATAAATTTTTTATCAGTAATATTAAAACTTCTCCTGCTGTTAAAATAATAGTATATATCAACCACATATGTTGGGAAACCTCAGGGACCATTAAGGGAAAGACTTTTATTAGATGATTTTTAATAAAATATAGCAGATTTATAAAAAATCATAAAGAATCTGAGATTTTGGCTCTCCTACAAGGAAACCTTGTTAACTCTCCCCAGATTTATAAGTGCAAGATACAATACTCCTGAGTCAGAAACTAATGACAGTTTATTTTTCAGAACAACAGCGATAGACTGTCATTTTTGCTTTGGTTCCCTGAGCCTCCATTCTCACAGGATGAGGTGAAGAGGACAAATTGACGCCTGTATTTGCAGAAGATTGTGTTATAGGAGAGGGACCTTGAATCTGGGGAATCAGAATACAGCAGTGATCAGGTGATCCTGTACTTTGCTCTAGAAAGAAAAACTATTTGCCTTCTAAGGTTGTTTGGTACTCTGGAGAGTGTTTTGGAAAAGGGAGTGTTTCTGATATGAAAACACAAAAGCCCCATGAAAGTTATCTTTCACTAGTTTATTTTTTTTATATATGTAACTTTAAATACTAAATCACTCTGACAGAAACTGCCTGTAACAGGTACTAAACGTTTTAAATGACTCCGTATATTTAAACCCATGAAAATTATAATAACTCATCATTCTGTTTACCATATTTAATCCATTACATGTAAAATTCCTGACATTTCTACATTAAGGGGAAATTTTTTTGTTCTGAATAGCAGAGGAACCAGTAATCTTTCTTTGTTTTAATAACTCTGATTTACATCACAAAACCTTTATCTTAAAAAATTCAGTTAATTTCTTATTGAGAGTGTTAATAAGCCATTATTTGTGTTGGAGATATTGAGGCTCTGATAATCTGTAGTTAAAATAATGGATAGAAATGCAACAATTGAAAACACCCACAACAGCTGCGCCTGGAGGAGAGGCTCCAGGTAGGTCACGTCCTCTCATCCAGAGGGTGCGATGGGGTGCAGGCCAGCTGCTTCCCCCTCTGGGAGCAACCAGATCACCCCAGTTGCCTCCATGCAGTCTGGGGCTCTGCCCCTTCCGCTCTGGGTTCGGGTGGGAGGGGCTACAGTCCCTCCAAGTTGCGCACCTGGAGGGGAGACATTGGGTAGCTCCCCCAATCCTGGAGAGCCCAGGAGGTGGGACTGGGTGGGGTTTTAGCCCCATCCACCAGTGGATGGTTATTGCACCAGGCAGCCATCTGCAGCCCGGATCGGCGGAGGTGTGTTGTCCCAGCTCCCATCCGAAGGGGGTCTTGGATGGCACAGGCATGGTCATCTGGGCCCCGACCCCACACAGGGAAGTACTGGCACCTGGTCAGGGGTGGGGGGTGGTGGGGAATGTCCCTTCCATTTCACTCTCACTCCAGCCAATCTTCAGGAGAAGGAAGAACATACATAACACAAACCCCATCATAGAACGGGTGAGGGACCAGGTAAAAATCCAGCCCACAAGCCTGAACTGGACACAGCAGATGGAAAACGGAAAGAACCAGTGGATGCCAGAAGGAGAATCAACTATGGAAACATGATGTCATGAAGCACACTTATGTGCTCATGGGATCTGGAAGACCGAAGATTCATTTTGGACATGATTTCTAGGAGAGCAAGGTGCTCTTCCCCACACTACTGGAGAGGAAAGGAAGGTCAAAGACTGGGGGCAATGGCCCCACAGCAAAGCTGCAGACCGAGGCAGATGATAGACAATGGCCAATTACAAATGTCTGTATCCACAGAGAAACTTGTCTGTATCCACAGAGATGATAGACAATGGCCAATTACAAATGTCTGTATCCACAGAGAAACTTCTTCACGGACACTGGCAGGGGCGAGGGGGGGCGGTGACCCCCTAAGTCTAACACCAGAACCAGAAGGTAAAGCAGCCAAAAAAAGATGGGATTGAAGAAGATAGCCTCCAATGAGAAAGCATGGAAAGACTACAAATAAATATAGACTGGGTGCCTAATGTAAACCTAAGACTGAAAACCTAACAGTAGGACTCACCTGGTTCCAAGAACACAGTCCACCACCCAATGAAAGAACACTAAGGGAAGAAAGAGATTAATGAACTTAACAGACCAGCAAACAACAAAGAGTGGGGTGTGAGAGAATGGAGGTGGGTGGGGGGAAAGCATCCCAAAAATCATTTACTGAGGATGTGATTTAAGGAATAAAAATAAATAAAAGTTTAAAAAACACACATACACAACAGTCTGTCCCTCTGTAAATGGGCTCTGAATTTTCACCATTACACAAAAGTCCAATTTCCTGTGCATCATATTTTACATTTCTTCTAGTATTAGCAATGTTTCCTTGCTCTCATGGAACTACTTTTATTTAATTAATCAAGATTTCTGATATGCTGCCGGGCGCGGTGGTGCATGCCTTTAATCCCAACCAAAGAAGGGAGGCTGAGACTAGGAATTGCTTGAGTCCACGGGTTCAAGACCCGCCTCAGGCATCATGGAGAGACCTAGTCTCAAAAAATATCTGGCTACAGTGGCGCATGCCTGTCATCCCAGCTACCTGGAGGCTGAAACTGGGGATCACTTGAGTACATGGTACCCTGTGCAAGGTGAGTCTGCAGTTCCCTGGCAACATAACGAGACCTAGTCTCAAAAAAAAAAAAAAAAAAAAAAAGATTTCTGATGTGTTGGCTGCAATGTTTTTGTTGTTGTTGATATTATATTAAAGTAAATATTGACCTATAGAAGTAATCCATGGCTGTCTGGGAAAGAGGGGAGAAATAAATATATATGTACTGATGATAAAAGTTGCTCTGCTATTTAAAATAATGTTGAAGATGATTTTGACATTAGTGCTCTGTGTGCCTGTTAATTCTCAACCTCAGATCAGTTCTTTCCTTATAAGCTTTGTACCCATGAACCTAATTGGTAACTAAAATATTTTTCTAATCACTTTGTGAGGCAAACGTGATCACACGACACTATGGAAACATGCATCTTATCATTTGTTAAAATTGGAAAATCACATATTTTATTGGAACTATTATGGAGTTAGGAATTAGACAAATTGAAACTCAAATTTTATCCAGTTATGACTGCCAAGTTGAATAAAGTCATCAATGCCTTCTAAACTGCAGCTTCATCATCAGTGAAATATAGGAGTTCTTGAAATTGCTGTTATGTGTGAAAAATCAGCCATGCATTATTTGCTTTCAATAAATACATGAGAAAATATACAATATGCAATGATATTTGGGGCAGTCCCATGCATATTGTGATTTTATTCTATTGATCTTTGTTAGCTTTTATATAAAGGAATATACTTTATATATTTTTGCACTTTTTTGCTTTGCACTTCTGACAAGTTAACGCTATCTATGTTTTCTTAAAATTTCCATAATAATTTGCTCTTACTTTTTGAGTCAGCCTCTGTGTGTATGTGTGTGCATGTACATCTGAGTAAAAGTGACAATAAATAATAAAAGTTGCTTTCTCATAGCACCTAAGGGAAGGATGATGTTATTTTAACTGTATTTAATTCTGTACAGTCTCTATACAGTTCTCTACAGTGTGAATTTTTATAATAGCATACCATACTCTACTATTAATATATTTTAGCTAACATTAAAATGCTAGTTTTGCCTTTTACTTACTTTCTGACATCAAAAGCATTAAATCATTAACAGTCTTAACTATCCTAATTGACACAGGCATCTCTTTTGCTCTACCCTAAGACCTCTATACCATCTATCTGTCTCTTAAGTCAGAAGCAAAATGATGTTACTATATTAAGTTTTATATTATGCCTATTTCAAACAGAGGACTGTTATTAGAAAAAAATCCTTCTACAATGGATATCAAAGTTTATCACAGAACAGCAAGCATTGGATAGCAATGATTTTCTTTAGATTGCATGTCATCATAAACAAATAATTTTTCACATGCAAGCCTACTTACAGTTCCTATGAGTCCAGAGAGACATTATAAAATATCTACTATTGTAAGAAAAAAATTAGATACAGTGTTTCTCATAACACATTTGCAGGTTTGATATCTCCAAGGAGCCTTTACAGAGTATATTTTCTTTATGACAGGCTTACCTATGAAATTTTAATTTTTATGAAAGAGTTTCCTTCATCCTTTTTTCTCAAATCTTTCCAAAGTAACAACAACTGGGTTTACAAATTATAGCTATTGTTACTCTTTATGATGTAATTTTATATGCGGCAATCTTCTGCCTAATTTATGACTAAAGGTTGTGTATTCAATTAAGAAAATGGCAAAAAATGATATGTGTTCAAAGCAGGACTGCCATTTAGATCCCAGATGCACAGTTTCAACCAGGCCAGATGTTTCGGATATTAGGATGTATGAATAACTGGTAGAAAAAGAGCTACCACAGTAAGTCCTATCAGTATTCCCCAGCATTTTGTTCATCCTGTTGAAACTACAAGCATGGTCTTTTTTAGCAAGGTAACAATTCAAACAATGGAATCTCTAGTCTTTATGTCAATTCCTGTTGATTGATGCCCTAATTCTTATTAAATATTTTTAAAATCAAGAAATTGGATAGAACAATCACTGTGCATTATTTTTGTCAGAATTTCTTAATATTAAGCTAATCAAAAAGTGCACAGTACATATTGTATGTAGTGAAGTAATAGATGTCACCGTCCTGCTGCTGATGGCCAGTATTATTGTTGCTGGATAGTATTGCCTCCAGTCAACTGGCCACACAATTTCTTGTCACTCATAAAGATACACATACCTTTCAGAAATAATAAGTAATTAGTATATATATAATTGTAGCAGAAACACCCCCCCCAAATTATCCTTCAATTTGCTGAAAATAATTCTATGCCAGAGTACTTGTTATCAAATCACCTTTAACATAACAAAGTGTACTAATAACATAACACTTAAAATTTAGCTATAACTTAGTCTTATACATTTTCTCTCCTACTTCTTTAAGGAAGAGAATGCATTTTTTCATCTTGTTGAGTTCCACATAAGTAGGATATAGCAACAAGCAGAGATGCTAAACACCAAAATTTTTTCTTAATTCCTCTGTGATATGCCTAACAAAAAAATGCCTAACAAAGTCTCATTACTCCCATTTAAAGCATGACTATGTGAAAAGCCAAATAGCTTTTCCAAGATCACAGGGCTAATAAATTGCAAAATTCTACTCCAGAATTCATACTCGGTTATCTATGTGTTAAATGAATAAATAACAACTATGACATTTAAACGGAACACTCTATGATGATTGTTTCATTATATTTTCATAATCTTTAACTATATTTTTAAAATACTAATTTTTTTAGAAAGCATCTTTGTTGTCACTAAACTTGTAACAACTGTGTCTCTAATTACCTTAGGAGGCTTATTAAAATAAACCTACTTTGTACTTTTCATACAATATATTGTTTAAAAATTCATGGGAAAATTGAAGCTGTTTTGAATAAAATAAAAATTTCAACTTAATGGTTATAGTGCCCATATTCATTAACTTTGATATCAAAATCATTTTTCAAGATTTTTTATTGCATTCATAAGAAAAGCCAATGTTGCATCTTTAAGTTTTCCCCATGAAAACAGTTTTTAGTACAGTCTGTAATCTCTCATCAAACTGATCCATAGCTTGAAGCAGGAACAGAATGAAACTTTCAAAGTGGAAAAAGCTAGTCATAGCTAAGATTGATAATAGATTTGTTTTATGAGGTTTAAAAAAAGAGAAAATATCCATATGTCTCAAAACCTATGTTAGATTAAGATCACCTAAAAGGATAAATATGTACTTGATAGTGAACAACTCATTAAATAAACTTGTCAAGCTTTTCCCTCATTCATGCTGGCATATTAATACCTCTAATATCCATAGTTATTTATTTTGCTTTATTTTCCATATCTTCTCTTTCCTTTCTCATGGAAATCATTTATATTTCCAAGTGCACTACACTAACTAATGCTCTTTTCTATCTTTGGAATAATCTTGACAACCCAGGGATTTCTGATGATGCTGAAAATAATTTATCTCCCTGTGATAAATGTAGCATTTAATTAGAAGCAGGCAAATATGTCCAAAGGGAAAAGATTTGGATGTCAAGGTGAAAATGATATTCTTTATTCTTAGGTTTTTATTTTTTTTTAATTTCAAGAAAAGCCTGGAGACCCTACAATTAGAAAACCAGTGCTATATATAATTTATTCTGTTTTAAATTTGATTCTTCTTTTGGCTTTCAAAAGAGAGTTAAATAATCAAATCAAACCCAAATACAAAGTTTGAGTTGATTTACTAGTTCAGTATATTCCCTATAATAACCATCATTTTGTATTCTTAAAATTAGGTAATTTCTCCCCAGTCTTATGTGAATATTCAGTACATTTATAAATGATCATTATACTTGGGAAAATTCTACCATATGAAACTTTCCAAATTGATTTAATTAACTGTTGCTCATCCACTCCACCATCCTTTCCCAAAAATAATCTTTGTGCAAGTATACTATTTTCCCAGTGAAATTAACTGGCACAGCCACTTAAATTTCTAGAATCTTTTGCTTTTTAATGACAATACATTCTCTCAAATGACAAATTTCAGCTTTATGCTAAGATAGGAAAGTGCTTATTTAATGTTATTCCTATGTCAAGGAATTGAAAAGCCAGCCTTTATCAAGGAAATTATAAAGACTTTGATTACCAAGGATCACTGAGAAAAATACCCAAACAAAAGCATGTGCAATGTGAGTCAGTAAATCCTTGAATATCCCTGATCACAGACAAAAACATATTGTATTATAATATACTCTGCAAGATTTAAATTTACATAAAGTGGATTAAAAAAGGTTAAAGTTTAGGTGTTTTATCCAATAGCTTAGCTGTGAAAACAACTAATGTAAGACTTTAGCTTCTTTGTAAAACTTACCTTTTCACAGACCTTCAGGATTGAACACTAGGCTGATCAGATTATAATTCAGAGATCCTTTACAAGTTGCTTCAGCTATTAGCCTAAACTTCTAATTTAACATTTTTCTTCTTAATATGGGACTGAATTACAGTTAACGTATCACTTTGCTACATCCCATAAGTTTGGATAACTTGTATTTTGCTTGTATTTGTCACCTGTTACTTTTTTCAATATCTACTTTAACTTTTTCATTGACTAAGTGATTAATGAGATGATGTTGCTTAATATTCATGTGTATATGGCTTTTTCATTTTCTTCTTCATGGTTGACTTTTAGTATTGCGGTACTGTGATTAGATAAAATACTCGCTGTAATTTTAGTTTTCAAAAGTTTATTAACATTTGATTTGTGGTACATATGGTCTATTTTTGAGAATGCTAATTATACACTTGAAAGTTTGTAAAGTCTAACTTTGTGTATATTACATATGTGTTAAACCAATCTGATTTAAGTTATTATTTAAAGCTATTGTTTCCATATTTACTCCCTGTCTGGTTGATCTGCACATAGACTAAGTAGAGTGTTAAAAGTCCCTACTGTTAGTGTGTAATTGTCAATGCCAATCATGAATTTCTTTTTATTTTTTAATTATTTTTTAAAAAAAATTTTTGTGGGAAGAAAGCAAGTTACATAGATATACATATTACAATATCATAATTACAAAATTACAACTGTGCAAAATAATATATTATTTATTGATGTGTGCTTTAAAAATTTCAAATATCACTGGAATGGCAAACATCAGCCACTTATGAATTTCTATTAGTAATTGCTTTATAAATTTTTTTTGCAAAAGCACTCAGTCCTTATATATTAATAAGTGTTACACCTGTTTGTTGAGTTAAGCCTTTAATCATTATGTAATTTTATCTCAGTCTCTTGTTACCTTTTATAACTGGAAGTCTATCTTAGCAAAATATAAGAATGATCATGTCTTTTTTTCAGTTTTTGATTACCAATTGCTTGTAAGATTATCTACCATACATCTAAAGTTATGTTTTTTATAAGAGTGAGAGTGATTTCCTACAGATAGCAAAACACTGATTTTTTTTTCTCACCTGTTTGCTGGGTGACTGCACATTTGATTGATGAATTTAAGTCATTTACATTTAAGATAATTACTGAAATATGAACAGTTATTGCTGGGAATTTTTGGTGCTTTTATGGTTGGCCTTTATTCTTTTTTCTTTTATGCTTTGACATCATCTCTTTGTTTTCATGTTGAGGTTCCCTTTCCAATTCCTTATGTTTTTCATTAAGCTTTTGTTGTGAGGTTATCCAAAGGTTTATGTGTACAGTACTATACTTGTGACCTATTGAGAAAATTGGTGTCAAACTCATCCTGAAATTGTAATTTTTACTCTTCTCTCTCAACATTCTATATTTTGGAGTCATATTACTTCTATATAAATTTTTTTCACTTTATCTCTTTATCATTTCTTGCAAGGTCTGGCTAGCAGAAATGAATTGTTTTAGCTTTGTTTTTCTGTAATGCTGTTTAGTCCTCCTTTAGTTTTGAATAATAGTCTAGAAGATTAAAGTATTCTTGGTTGAAAACCCCTTTTATAGACACCTGTATTTGAATGTGATTGCAGCACTATTTACAATAGCCAAGATAGGGAAACAACCCAAATGCCCCCAAACTGATGAATTGTTGAAAAGTTGTTGGTGTATTTACACAGTGGAATTTTATTCTGTAATCAAAAAAAGACAAATGTCATACATGGATGGATACATGGATGAACGTAGAAGGAATCACATTACCAGAAATAAGTAAAAAAAGAAAAAAATAAGAATAAAGAAAAAAACAAACGGAAGCCAGATAGTTTCACTTACTAGTGAAATATAAGGACAAACAGAAGGCAAAGAAAAAGTCAAATAAGCTAACAATGAGCCAGTTGTGGTCTATTTTTGAGAATGCTAATTGTACACTTGAAAATTTGTACACGTGCTTGTAATCCCAGCTACCTGGGAGGCTGAGGCTAGGGATTACTTGAGTCTGCAGGTTTGAGCTGACCACGGGCAACACAAGGAGACCTAGGCTCTTAGAAAGAAATTCTAACAATGGAATTGAGGTAAGCAAAGCAGCCAGGGAGGGGAGGGAGAAGGAGAGGGAGAGATCAAGGAAGAGATCAGCATGAAAGATCAAGATGACCATTCAAGGGTGATAGGGTGGAAGGAGAACCCTGGGGAATGCAATGACACAGACACACACACACACACACACACACACACACACGTATACAAACACATAAACAACAAATTGATTAATAAAATAAATATATAAAGGAAATGACAATGCTAAAAAAATTTCAAAAGACAATCCCTTTTGTTCAGGACTTAAAATATATTATGCCGTTTTGTAAAATAGGGACAAACCCCTAAGTGAGTGTAAAACCCCCTTCAAGGCTGAAACCTTAAGTGTTTCTCACCAGGCCTGGGATTCAGGCATCCCAAGGTCAACTGGGACTCAGTCTTTGTGAAACTTTGTCTTACTTTTGCTAACTCAAGCACAGGCTGTGTGGGTGGGAAGAGGCAAGATAATAAGCGGACACAGCTGTCTACCCCAAAGAGGGAAGAAAACAGCTTGTCGGGAAGAAAAAGAACGTATCTGAGGTGAAGGGCCCTAGTCCTGTGGAAGTATAGTTTCCTAGGCATGTCCAGAGTGTCATAGATTGTATTTTATGCCAATTTTGTGTATTCTATGCCAATTTTGTACCACATCATGCAGGAAATTGCCTCTGTATGGTTAGAAACACAAAAATGTATTCAGAGCTTTTGCAGAAACCTATAAAATGCCTGTATTAACGAAGCTCGACTTTCCTTCTGAGACCCAATTGCCCTCAGGTGAGTCTTTGAGTAAAACTTTCCAATTTGCCTATTTCTCTGAGAGTCATGTTTGTGGAAGCTTAACAGTTTCCTGCTGGCATGTAAGCTTTCCACCAAAAACTCCATAGACTATCTTACAAGGATTCTCTTTCATATAAATCATTTTACTTTGACTTTGTTTAGTAATATGTCTTAGAATATATCTCTTTGTATTTATCTTATTTGGTAATCATTGGGCCACTTGAATCAGGGTGTCTTTTCTAATTTAGTTAGAAAATGCAGCTTAGTTTTCTAACTTAGTTGTATCATTTTCTCTAGATTTCAGCTAAATTTAATAATATTTTTGTTAAAAATTCATTTTGTTTAATAACTACAGACCTATTCATAGGTCTTTCATGGACATATTTTTATAGTCAGTTGTTTACATGTCTAACTTTGGTATGATATTTTCATTTTTTCTACATGTGCACATGCTTCATTCACCCTCCACCAAACCCTTATAAGTGATTTATTTTCCTTTTCCTCACTATTATTTCTTTCCCTCTGAGCAGTATATTTTTCACAAAATCTAAAAACTGTTTTAGCTGTACTTTGCCACTATGTAGACTTTTTGTTCATATTCCATAGATATGTGAAACCTTATGATGTCTTTCACTATCTAATTTACTTCACTTAGCATTAGTACCTCAATGTCCATCCATTTTGTCCCAAAGACTCTAATTTATCTTCCTAAATAGTTGAGTAATATTACATTCAGTATATATTCCATAGCTTCTTAATCCTGACACTTGGACATTATGCACAGTTATTTGGTTCCATGACTTGGCAACTGTGAATAATACTGATATGGCCATAGGATTGCAATATCTTTTTGTATTAGTAACATCATACTCTGGGCAAATACCTAGTAGGCAAATACCTAGCTTTTCTGGACCATATGGAATTTCCATTTTTATTTCCCTAAGGTATGTCTACACTATTTTCCATACAGGCTGCGCCAAATTGCATTCCCACAATAAGTGGATAACTATTCCTTTTTCTTCACATCTTCATCATTATCTATTGTTTCTATTCGATTTTTTAATTGGGATAAAATTTATTATTGTTTCTTTAAAGTTTCTTCCCTTTTTCACCCTTCTAGAAACCCATGATGTAAGTATTATTCTTTTGATTTATCCAATAGGGTTCTAATTTTTGTTCTGTTTATTTTACTTTTTACTGGCTTATTTGTGTTTTTTTTCACCAGCACATGTTCAAGATTGTTTTCTTAGTCAGTTGCTTCTTTTTGTCTTCTAATGAGCCCTTCTATTGGATTTTTGGTTCTCAAAATTGCCCTCATAGAATAGTCTTCAGGTAATTTTTGATCTAGGAAGGACAATGTCCATTATATAAGTTTTTGATCTTTTGCATTCTTTATAGATCTTTTTTCCTGTTTTGTCTTTTAGGAACATAGTCCATTAATTTGTTCATTGTCCTTAGAGACAGCATTGCTTAACAGAAATTTCAAGGAAAGGCAGAATAAGAAGTTAGATTCCCATCCTAGCTGTATTATTTAAGAAGTGCTATAACCTTTTAAAAAGCATTTGATTCCTTTGGGCCTTATTTTCCTCATTTGAAAATGAGACAAGTCAGACCAGAGAGTTTCTACTGCAATCCCTAGCTCCAAATCTTTATAAAGTTCAGTTATAGTATTTCTGACATCAAGTGAAAGATGTGTATGTAATTTACTTTTTGCCTCTCATCTCTAAACTCATACTCTATCGTCTCACTGTGCGATGCTCAAGGCTAGAACCTGCAGACCACATTTTTTATTAGCCACTTGTGTGTGCATGTGCATGAGCACAATGAGAGAAAGTGAAAAAGAGAGAGAAACTCTCCTCCAAAGATTGAAATTTTTCTATTGAGTTAATATTGCTTTGCAGTGTTCTCCCTCAATAGGAGTCACTAGCTATAGAGTGTTAAGAGCATAGAAAGCATAGAGTTGTTCCTTCCTGTTCTTTCCTGTTTTATGAGAAATATCTAGCAGCATACAGTTACCCTAGGAATTTTTATCAAACTCCAGCTTCAAATTTTCTACTTGTTTTTTTGGTGTCTTTTGTTTAATCACTTCCTTGTATTAAATTACTCACTGTAGTTTCAAATTTTCTTTTCTGCAACTAGATGGTGTTTCAAGCATGGATAAATCAATAAATTTCTATACTAAAAGGATAGGAATCATGCTCGTGTCCTCTATCTTGTCTACAGCTGCATTCATCATCTGAAATAGTAAGTTCTCAATACATCTTAATCGAATTAATATGGACTGTTAAAAGACAGGATTTTGATTAATGTCCTAATCTTGCCATTTAAAAATTCTGCAATTTTTGGAAATTTTCACATCCCGTATCTCAAATGACATACTATAAAAAGAGAATAGTAGAAATTTTCTCTAGTCATTTATAGTTACTAGAGAAAATAGGATCTTAAAAGCTAGTTTTTTCATGTATCTTTAATATACCCAGAATGAACATAGGTTCTTGCCTGTGGTTATCAACAATAAATTTTAGTTGAATGAGTAATGAATGAAGCTGCAGGTAATTATTAGAGGACATTATATAATTGACTAGAGGATAATATGTATTTGAATAGGTTTAACTACATCATTTTATGTATGTATGTATGTATGTATGTATGTATGTATGTATGTATGTATGTATTGCCATAATCAAGATTCCCCAAAGAATAGAAATGCGTGGTTATTTCCATCAATCTCAGTTCTTAATTTGTATGGTACAGTACCTAGACAATCAATACCTGTGACTAGATGGATAAATTCTCATCATACTCAACTATATGTAGTCATCTTGTTCTTCCCTGCTGATATCACTTTTATTACTCTAGCTGCTGTGTGTGAGCATGGCAAGCTGTACTCAAGAGTAGGCTGCTCAGGTTCAAAACCTGTTTCCACAAATGAATAGCGGTTAACCTCCCTGTTTCACAGCTTTCCCATGCATATATAAAATTATTATGGTATCTATCTCATGAAATTTTTTGAGGACTAAATAAACTACTATATCCAATGCTTTTAGAACAATGCCAAATACATGGTCATCTCTCAATAACAGTTGCTATATTATAGGTTACTGATTCAGAGTGACTAGGTCTCTTAAAATAGATGAGTCTAAATTAAAAATAAACGGTATTTGAGAGACTTAACAACTAGTGTATGAATTGCAAATAAGCCAATTACTGAGGCAACTGAACTCTAGAGAAACAACTAGTTAAATGTATTATTTGATCATAAGAACATTGGGGTAATATTACTTTTATGACAAATTTTTATCATTGGAGTGTAAAGGGAAAATACATAACCTTAGCAATGCTGAGTTCTCATGAAACCCTGAAAAGTGAGACTTTCAAATGCATGAAAATATACATGTATTTATACAATTATAATTCCTGTTTTGCTACAGTTTTGGTAAATGTGATATGTAAAATACTTTTACAGTTCATGAAAAATGCTATGCCTGCTATGCCTGAAGACTTTTTTATTCCATATGTGTATATATACAGACATGTAATTATTTTTGAGCACCCATTAAGGGCTATTAATTTTGCTGGTAAACATCCACTATATTATTATTCAACAGAAATTCAAATCAGAAACCTGGCAGCTTTTCTCCCTCCCTCTGTACATATCTAACTGATCACAGAGGGCTATGCAGATAAACTGAATGTGTTCTCTGCATATTAGCCCTTAGGTTTCCTTAGGTTTATTTTATCACTACAGGATTAGACCTGTTAACTCAAAAGTCCACCAGCACCAAACTATAATTTTGACACATTAAACTATTTTTAAAATAGTCAACCAACTAGTTTGGTAAAAAGTCTGTCTGCTTCACATTTCCATAAACCTTTATCTTAATAATCTGAACATTGATAAAACAGAACCCTGTAAGTAGAAAACTTTAATCTGCTCTAAGCATTCTCTGAATCAAACTCTACACCCTGTTGTTGAGTGTTATGTGTAAGTGCCGCTCTCCTTTGCTCCTTTGATTCCCCTCTGCCCTGAAAATTAACTTGCACTTCCCCCCTCTAAATATAGATACTTCAAGGCTCACGAGTTTCTGAATGGTCTCTTTCTATACAGAACTTAGCTCTCAAGCTACTGTCAAAAAGTAGTATGCAATGCTATTGTTTTTCTTGGTTGTATCTATTTTCTTGATTTTCCTCTAAATCATTTTTTTTTACTTTTGTCTTTATTCAATAGCATCTCTAAGAATAGCCTAAGTTTTCACTATAGCCACCACTACTGTGGTTGAAACTCATTATATTTAGTTTCAGTTTCTTATAGTCTCATAACTGCCTCTACTTTTATTTTCAACAAAATTGCCTGATGACCTTCTTAGACAAATCAGCTTAAGTGCTTAATCATTTTCATTAATTGATTATAACCCTGTAAAATCTTAGTTGATAATGGATATTGTGACTGTTCTATACTTGGCGACAATAACAACTGTTTATATTTATGAATATTTAAACCATAAATTAAAACCCAATGTAAGTTGAAAATTAATTGAAAAAATACAGGTGAACTATTTTTAAAAGAAATCATATTATTAATAACTGGTGTATGACATATAAATGACCTTCAGAAAGGTTTTTATTTTTTAAATGTCATCTTTATAGTGAGGTACTATTGGTTTAATAGTACTGTTTGTGATGCAGGAGTATATCTTCATGCTGCCTCAGATATATGAGCCACACCATGCCTATCACCAAAGCATCACTAACCCTCCACTCTAGTCCACTGAACCCCCCCTTCCAAAAAGGTTTTGAAACAGTGCATTAGACATAAATCTCTGTTCAGTATATGACAGTGACTCCCAAATAGGTCAGTATTTCTAGAATAGTATAAGCCAAATAATAGAGCTTAAAAGGCATGGATTTTTAAAGCTAGTAGGGTGGTATTTTTTTTGTCTTTCTTATATTCAGATAAGAAATTTGCCACCTAACAAAGGGACACCTGTGCTCAGATGTTTACTGCAGCACAGTTTATAATTGCAAGGACATGGAAGCAACCTAAATGCCCCAAAACAGATGACTGGGTGAAAAAAATGTGGTACATATACACAATGGAATATTACTCATCAATTAAAAATGACAAATTTGACGACTTTATAACAACATGGATGTACTTAGAAGGAATCATATTAGCAGAAACAAGTCAAGAAGAAAAAGACAGAAACCAAATGACTTCACTAACATATGGGATACAGTGAAAAAATAAACAAAAGACTTGGGAAAAAGTCAAAACATGCTAAGCACCAAACTGAAGAGCACAACTTTGAGCAGGAGGGAAAGGGCGGGGGGTGAGGATGGAGAGGAGGGGGGTAAACCCTGGGGATTACAATGTTGTGAAATTTATATATAAATTTAAAAAATTATATAAAAAATAACCCCCACTGAATAAATTTGAAAGAGACTGAGTTACAATAAAAAATAATTGCTGTTTGTTCATCAAAAAAAAAAAAAAAGAAAAAAAAGAAATTTGCCACCTAAATGCCTATTAACAGGTGATAGAATAAAGAAATTGTGGCCTATATCTTTGATGGAACACTGTTCAGTTATTAACAGTGTCTTTTGGGACAAAATGCATGCATCTTGAGATCCATCTCAAGCGGCTAAGTAAAATAAGCCAAAATGTAAGACACAAATAGCAGAAAACTGCATTCATTTATGGATTATAAATTATCAAATTAAACAATCTGGCAAGATGGAGCAACAATAATTCTTAGACTTTATGAAAAATGTGATCACTGGACAGGGGTGAGGGAGGGAGTGTGAATGAATGAGTAATGTGTGAGTGTTTTGGCACTGGGGCTATGGTGAAGAATGACTGAATAAGTGTGCATGTTGGTATGTGAATTGTGTTTCCAAATAGTTATGTAGAAGCATGAAATATCAATGATGTTTGATTTTTAAAATGTGCAAAATTACATATTCTAATGAAAAATTTTGTAGTTAAATATTGAGTCCAGGTTGAGCCTTTTATCATTTAAGGATTTATGAATATATTCTGGGCAGGGGGAGATGGCATAGAGAAAGGTTTCTTGTGAAAATCTTGATCTTTTTTATACATAATTTTCTGATATCTGCAATGCTTTATGTTCTACAAAGGTCAGATTCGAAAGCTGTCCTCCAATATTTGTTCATTTAGCATCTAATTTTGAGTCCCTATTTCATAGTAAGCTCTCTGCTTGGTGTTGATAAAAAGACAAATAGAAAAGATCCCTGAACTGTATCATGTGATTTGTTACAAGAAAAACAAGTAATTCTATAACTGAGTGAAAATAATTATGTAGAAATTCATTTGTGTAAAATTATAGTTATAACTTAAAGGAGTTATAGTCAATCACCTATATGAGTCTAGAGAAAGGTTATAAGAAGAAAAATTTGGCCTAAGCCTTAAAAAGAAGTTCTTTAAAAGACAAAATTCTCGAGTGTTGCTGCAACTAATAACCCAGTTGAGGCTTGTTCTTAAATAACTTTAGATGTATTACACATGGCATTTTAAGTCAAACATGCTAAAAATGTTTCTCTAGCATTTGCTTTCAAGTATAGTTGAGTTTATCACTGAAAAATTAAAGATATTGAAATATAAGATGATCTTTAGTTCTCATCTACATATTTGTCTTTGAGAAAATGTTCTTAAATTATCTCAGGTAGATATTTGCCATTTTACTTCACCATATAATGGTGTTAGATTCTTAGAATTTGTATTTTAAAGGAGAAAAATATATGTATAGTGTAGAGAAAAAACAACTCATCTCTGCCTCATTTTCCTCATATATAATATAGGATTGCAAAAATCACATGTCATATAGGGTATAGAAAGATTACTATTTGTGTAAAATGCTTAGAAGAGTGCCTGTTACACAGTGAATTCTAGATACATTCTATTAATACCATCATCACAATATTCTAAATATTCATTTGTTTTTTTTCAATGAATCTTTAAATTTGGCAAATACATTGACAGTGTTATGATGTGTTACTTTACTGTGTTGTTAGTTTAGAAGCAATTGTCATCCATAAAATAGCTGGTAGATTGTTTTTATTTGCGACGTATTAATTATGAATTAATGAGGTTGTACCCAACTTTTAAAACCCTGCATGAAGGCCCAGAAATAATGTCATAATATAAATCTCACAACTCTCAACCCTGGAAATGTATGGAGAGTAAAGGAGAAACATGGTTTGAAAGTTACAGAGCTGGAAGTTAGCCTGTAAAAATGTTTCCAATATTATAGCTTATCCATGAAAAAGAACCTGACATTTTCCCACATTAAATGGAATTCATAAAATCTGTGTTATTGCCAGTAATGGGTAGTAAATCTAAACCATTCATGAAAAACTAAAGACATAAACATTCTCTTTACAGACAATAATTTGCAAAAGTGCTGTCATAGGAAAAAATAGGAAGTTTATAGCCAGATCTTGTAGGAAAAAAGGTTAATGAATACAAATACTTTATATCCTCATTTCTTGATTATATGATCTCAAGCAACTCTTAAGTTGAACTTTATTT
Source organism: Uropsilus gracilis (assembly GCA_004024945.1). NCBI lineage: Eukaryota > Metazoa > Chordata > Mammalia > Eulipotyphla > Talpidae > Uropsilus > Uropsilus gracilis. The sequence goes on from PVHY01003921.1 coordinate 35,427, forward strand.
TCAGTTCTTATTCTGAATAAATAACCACAATACACCAGTTTTCACTCTTAGATTTGTTGTATTATTTTTGAAACACAGTCCTTCAAATCATCTTAATGCCTTGTATACTACAGTTATATCTGATTTGACATTTAGAAAACTGAACCAGAGCTAAGACTGAGGCACTTGGAGTCAGCAAGTGGCATTAACAGGGTTATTGTGACCACGTGGCATCAAGAGAAGGGCCACTACTTTGAGTAAGGATTCCAGAGAAAGCAACTTTAATGTCCAGTGTGATAATAAAAATAGTAAATTAGATATTTATATATCTATAAATTATATAGTTATAAATTATAGATATAGAGATGCATGAAGGGACCTGAGGAATCTTACAGATTGAGTACATTTTCTGAGGATGCTATGAGAGGAGGTTGGTAACCAAGTCAGAAAAGGAGTAAGAAAAAGATGAGCATGAGGGAGAGAGAAGGTAAGAGAAAATATAGCTTTTGGTTTGCTTTAATCAGTCTGTTAGTTTTTCCTCCCAGAAATGAAGGCCAAATCAAAAGTTTGTGTGAGGAATGCATGTAAGTCATAAAAATTTGACACAATGTTAATTTTCAGTTAAAAGTGTTAGAAAAATAAAGAATCTTCAATACCTGAAGGATCAAGGTAAAATAATATTTATTCAAGATCAGGTCAAAATCATAAAATTTTGAACTCTCCATAATATGCAATAAAATAGCACAATAATAGCAAATTGGAAGTTTTAAATTAAAGTTCACAACTTTGAGCAAAATTTTGTTTACATTAATATACAACAAAATAGATTTAAATAATGAAAAGTACCTTAATCGCTTACTTATGTTGCCATGTTACCTCCTACAATAGCTACAAAAAACTACAATAACTGATGACATGAATTACTTCATGTAAATTGCTCAGGTAGGTATTCCAATGTTTTTCCAAATTATCACTTTAAATTAGGTGATGTATGACATCTATTTTAGCTAAAGGGTGAGCAGTGAAACAGGATGCTGTTTAAAATACACTATTCCTTCATTTATTTACTCATTCATTCAAAAATATGTGATAGAATTGTGCTACATGCACTATTTTTTGTCTTGGATAAACAATGCATAGTAAAGCCAGTTGCAGTGCCTTCTTCCAGAGAATTTGCATAGTTCAAGAGAGACACAGATTAATGAAATAATTACATAAATGAATGTATGAATACATTGTGAGATAAATACTATGCAGGAGTATAACCAAATGGGAAGACATTCCTCAATTTACTTATCTGATTTAGAATTGATGGAGGGAAAATAATTAAGGAGAGAACATTCGTCATGTTAATGTCAGTGCCTGAGCCTAGGACCAAAGAAAGTAAAGGTGGAGAGTGGATTGAAGAGGGGAAAGGATCAATAAAGAAATAGCTGTAGGTAACAATTGAAATAGATTAGCAGAAACACTGGCAGTTTGGATTAGGTAGTAATGTTAGAGATTAAGAGACAAGGAAAGATTCAAGAAATATTGAAGTGATCAGATGTAAAAGACATAGTGATATATTAGCTATGGTATGGGTGGGGGAAAGGAGGGCAGTGTCAGGAATGATTCTCAGGTGCTCAATTTGTGCTTCTGGATAGATGTTATTTACAAAATAGAAATCCCCAGTAAGGTAGGGAGAATGGTGTAGATAAAGAAGGTTATCTTCTCAGGATTGCACAGAACCATTCCAAAACCCAGGACTCAAGGCCTTTGAGCTAAACTGCAATTATTTCTAATGATAAAAAGGCCATATAGGTATAAATCATTTAGTAGTGAGCAGTATTTCATCATCCTCACAGATAATTCTATAATAGAACCAAGGGAAGTGTAACAGCACAGATTACATTTTGTTCTTTAATTAGATGGTTTCTTCTGGCTCATAAAATTTTTAATTTGGTAGCAGAATGGAAATATGTGAACATATATGCAAGAATAAGTTGTTTTTTTAGAAATCTATACTAAATGAATTCTCTTTACATTATTCCTAAGTAGTCTTCCTGGAAAATGCTGTCAGTTTACTATAATCAGTTTATTGATCTCATCTCCCAAGATAATTTAAACCAGAATAAGATATTTCCACTCAACAATAAAAATATCTAATTAGTCTTCTTACTTGACTATGACATTGTTTATTTCTAAATGAGAGCCATGATAAGAAAAATATCTTGCATATCCCAAGGTGAACTTTTATACTCCTTTCTTTTTTGATGATAAATCATATATAAATACAGATACAATTTATTTCTATTCAATATCCAGTAGATTTCAACTTCCATAAGAAGATGCTGTATTTATTACTACATTCTTCTGAATAATCCTAACTATAATAATCCCATGATTTCCTGAATCTATTTCAAATGTGAAATCTGAGAATGGATGAACCTACATCAGCTTATGATTCAATCACCTTATCCTCACAGTGTTAAAAATGTGATACCTCATGGAATTTACAAAATTAATTTCAGATGAGAAAATCAAGACCCAGGGCTGAGGGGGCATGCATGGTGACAAAGGAAGCTCCTGGTCAGATCTGCACTCTGGATAGATCCAGCATCTAGGCGGGCATTTCCTATACGTGACGCTTATAACCCACGCTGCTCCTCGCTAACACTGGCTCCTGAAACCACTTTGTCTTCTCTTTTTTAAATTGATGTCATTTTACTTAAGACTCTCTGTATGCTATATAAATACTTTAATAGTATCTTCAAAGTTTGGTCACTTTTTTGCCACTTTTCAAGATAAGAAAACTAAGGCACAGAGAGTAATGTTTCAAACTTTGTAATCCAGTTTCTGCATCAGTGCAATAACGCATACATCGCAGCCATCTTAAGAAGCCTCATCTGAAAGCTGAACCTCAAAAGCTGCTGCTTTTCCAAGGACTTATTTTTTCTTTTATGTGACAATATGTCCTGTTCCACAAATGTGAACAATCTTAAATACTTTAAGGGTACTTTTCATTATCAAAATGTAATCAGGTGCAAGGGAACACAAGCCTCCAACCAACAAGTCATATTGAAATGGCAGCTTCTGCCACCCAGGTTCCTTCAGGCTCGTACCACCCACGCGTAGCAGTTGTCACTCAAAATGCAGTTTGAAGACAGCCTTTATTTACAAGGGAATAGTTAACAGGGAAAACAATACGTCCTTAAAGCCACACATGGCCAGTTATCTTTCCCCAGTCACCACTTTCAGTCCCAAAGGTTCCAAAGACACATGTCCATGATGGTACCCCTTTGCGCCTCCAAACCTGAGAGGTAGGCACTCTGCCAAGTCCAGTCTGTTTCTGGCATCTTCTCTTTGCTTCTCTCTCCCGTGTTCTGAGCTGCTCCGCTTCTCCAAGGCTCTTCAAATTTCTTTCACAATTACTGATGCGCAAATCAGCTTTCCAAATCCCTGTCCATCTCCAGGTACCAGCTCACTGTGCCACCTTTCTGCGGTGCCACACTCTCGTGTCACACGGGTCACTCTTCTGCCGGTTACCATGGCTCCTTGCCACCACCAGCTCACTCTTCCCACCCTGGTCACTTGGATTACTCTTTACCCACCTGCCATTCTGGAGTCTTTCCTCTCAATTCCCCTCTGTACAACCTCTAGGTGATAGATTTTTCTCTTTCCCTTCTGGGATTTGCAACAAAGTAAAAGTACCTTTATACCCTTATCCTGTTTAGGCCATCTTGTACCTCTGTGTTCTTCAGACACAGTTAATGGCATCAATGCCTAAAATTTAATACTACCCATATTAGCGGTTCTGGCTTCAAAAATATAGGAAGCTTTCAAAAACCCTTTGTCAATAGCATCCCTTAAACTTAACATTATTCACCTCTTCATAGACTAACATTCTTCATACTCTTCAGAGTAATTCTCATTACTTTGACTAATGTGTCAAGTAGAAAGTCATCATAGAAATTCCATGCAAGTCTTTAAAAGGATATATTAATTCAATAGCGGTTCCAGTCTAGTTAGCTTTCATTGTCATAGAGAAGCAGCAATAAAGTAGTAAAGAAAGTACAAAATGCATCCATGACAGAAGAATCATAATATGCTCTTGAAACAAGTCTACCCAGCTTTTTTTAAAGCCTTTTTAACCATTATTGGTGCAGAAAGGTGCTGAAAATAATATTGAATGAAATAAAACAGTTGTTTTATGCCATTTTCTATCATATTTTCTATAAACACTGAAACTCAATTACATAAAAGGATATATAAAATGTGTGTTCACATAAGTTAACTCCTTTATCTTTTAGCTCAACTTTATACACTTTTTCATCATTTAAAATACTAAGATACTCAGAAACAAAGGTAAGATATTGTGCGTACTACACAACTAGTTAAAGGCAAATTGAGGGACCATATGCAGAAATAAGCATGCGGTAACTAAAGTATGGGAAAGCTAGGTAGTAGTTTATCTTTGAATATTTGGTAAGAACGCATGTCTGAAACAATTTGGGTTTTGTTTTGTTTTTGTTTTCAGAGTTTGGATTACTGTTTCTTCTATTTCCTTACTTATGATTTTCCTGTTAGGTTTACTATTTCTTTCCTAGTCAGTCTTGAGTAGTTTTTCCTATTTATTTGAATTTTCTACATTATTTTCTTAGTGATCCTAAGAAATTTTGTTTTTTAAAAATCAGTTTTTTACTTCATTAATCTTTTAAACTTTTCTTTTGATTTCTTTGTCATTAATTTCTACTGCTTTTTTTTCCCACTATTTTCTTTAGTCTACTGACTTGGTTTTCTTTTATATTTTTCTCATGAGGTGAGAGGTAAGGTTGTTTATTTGAACGCTCTTGTTTCTTGATAGGTGCTTGTATTGACAGATAACATACCTCTAAGTCCTGGGAGGTTGTAACCTCATGTCCTTAGTTTCAAGGTATCATTTTATTTTGCTTTGATTTCCTTTTAGCCCAGAAGTCTTTTAATAGTGGGCTGCTTAGTCTTCACATATTAGAGATTTTCCATGCTTTCTTTTTGCAGTTGATTTCTAGTTTGATATCTTTATGGTCAGAAAATATATTTGATATGAGCTGACTCTTCATAAGCTTGTGAATACTTGTAACTGGATATGTGATCATTCTTGGAGAATATTTCTTGTACACGAGAATAATGTCTATTTAGGTTTTTGGTGTTGTGGTGTCCTACAAATGTCTATTACACCCTTGTTGTCTTATTCTTTATTTAAGGCTATTAAGTCCTTATTAATTGTGTTTTTGTTGTTGAGTTTTGTGTTTCCTCTATATATCTTGGATATTAGTACCTTTTGGGATCTAGATGTGTAAATATCTCCTCCTCTTTAGATGGATATTTTTGTATTTGGACAATACCCTTTTTCATTGTGCAGAAGCTTTTTTATCTGATATTATTCCATTAGTTAATATTTGCTTCTGTTGCTATTACCTTTGGGGTCAAGTCCCCAAAATATTTGTAAGGTCAATGCAGTAGAATTTAGCACCTACTTTTCTTCTATGTATTTTCTGGTTTCAGTTCTTACATTTAAATCTTTAATCCACTTTAATTAATTTTGTACTATGGAATTAGATGGAGGCCTAGTTTCATTTCTTTGCATGTAGCTGTCCAGATTTCCCAACACAACTTATTAAAGAGACTTTCCTTTTTCCATTGTGTTCTCTTTGCTCCTTTGCATTAAATAAGTTGTTCACATATATATTCCTGGATTCTAATTTCTGTTCCATTGGAGTGTATGTGTGTGTTTAGTTCAGTTCCATGCTGTTTTATTACTATTATAGTATAGTATAGTTTGATGTCAGGGAGCATCCTCCCCACCCCTGGTTGTTATTTTTTTTATCTGGGCTCTTTGGTAGTTCTAAATTAATTTCATTATTTTTTATTCTACTTGGGTGAAAAATACTGTTGGGATTTTTATAAGAATTACTTTGAATTGCTATATTGATTAAAGTAAGACAGGTGCTTTAAAATGTTATTTTTTTTTTAAATTCATGGATGGGGTTTAGCTTCCATCTATTTCTTTCAATAGATGTGTCTATTTCTTTCTATAACGTTTTATAGTTTCAGCGTACTGATTTTCCATTTATTCTGTTAAGACTTAATATTAAAAAGGTTTTTTTATTCAATTGTAAATAGGATCATATACCTGACTTTCTTCCAGTTTTTGTGTAGAGAAACATGACAGATTTCTGCATCTTATATATTTTAATATATGTAATTATACATTTTTATTATATTGATGTTACTTTATTGCATTTATTTTTTTCTGTTTTAATTTCTTTTTTGGTTATTTATATATATTTCACATCCTTTTATTCCTTAGGGTTCACCCACCACCTCCCCTCCCTGACTACTCCCACCCATTCCACTACCCCCAGTTGTGTCCTTTAGTTTGGTTGTTAGCTTGTTTTGACTTTTCCTCCTGGCCTTTTGTTTATCCTATATCCCATACATTAGTGAAACTATTTGGTTTCTGTCTTTTTCTTTCTGATTAGTTTCTGCTAATATGATTGCATTAATTTATTATTTATAATAGCTATTAACTGGAATATTTGTGATTTTCTATGTATATTGTCATGTCATCTGCAAATAGTTTTTCTTCTTTCATTCCAATTTGGATTCCTTTTATGTACTTCTCTTGCCTAATTGCGCTATCTCAGATTCCTAATGCTATGTTGAATTGTAGTAGTGAAGTTGATGTGCTTATGTTGTATCTGATCTTAATGGGAATGCTTACAATTTTTACCTCACTGAGTATGATCTGGGTGTATTTGTCTATGTGGGCTTTATTATGATGAAAGACATTCCTTCTTGGGCTGCTTTATCATTTTATCAGAAAAAGATACTAAATCTTAAGAAATATTTATTGAGTCTGGTGAGATGACATTATTTTGTTCTTCCTCTGGTCATTAAATGCCACATTTGTTGATGTTGTTTAACCCTCTTTCTATAAAATGAATTCTACTTGATAATGGTGTATGATTCTTTTAATACTGTTGAATCTAGTTTGATCACATTTTATTGAGGAGCTTTGCATTTATATTCATCAGGATTATTAGTTTCTTTTTCTGTTTTATTTTTTAAATATCCTTTGGTTTTGGAATCAGGGTAATGTTGATTTCATAGACTATGTTGGAAGTTCCCCCCTTTTTCCAGTTTCTTTTTGAAGAGTCTGAGAAGGCTAAGAAGCCATTCTTTGAAAGGTTGGCAGAATTCATTAGTGAGGTCATGTGGTTCTTGGATTTTTGTTTTTACGAGGCTTCTGCTTACTATTTTCTGTTACTTGTGATGGTTCTTTTCAGGTTTTCTGTTACTTCCTCATTCAGTCTTTGTATGATGTATCTGTTCACAAATTTGTTCATTTCTTTTTGATTGTCCAATTTGTTGTCATGTAATAGTTTATAATACTCTCTTAATGATCCTCCCTATTACTGTAGTATCTTCTTTCATTTCTGACTTTATTTGAATTGTCTCTCCCTTTGTGCATCTGTCCGTTAAAGCTTTCAAAGATGCATTTATATTTTCTCTGGTCTTTTGAATTGTCTTTTTATTCTTTATTTATTTCTACTCTCTACTCTCATTTTTATTTTCTTTCTTTGACTGAATTTCCATTGTTCTCATTTTTCTTGTTCCTTTATATGTAACCTCAGATTTTTTTATTTGACCTTTTATATGTGTTGTAATAAGCATCCCTTTTTGTTACTGCTATTGCTGCAGTAATAGGCACTAGTGAATGTCTTCATTTGTCTACAGGTGTTTTGTTAATTTACCCATTGATATCGCCATTGTCCTACAATCATTCAATAACTCCTTACTCGGTTTAAATGTATTTGAGGTTCTTTCTTCTACCTGTGGTAGGTTACTGGTTTTATACTATTGTGATCAGAGATAATATTTCATGATTCCAACCTTTGTGAATTTATTGAGACTTTTTGTGACATATATGCTCTGTCCTTAAGAATGCTGCATGTGTGCTTGAGAAAAATGTGTACTCAGCTTTCTTTGGTGGGGAGTGGTCTACCAATGTGTATTAATTCCATCTGATCTAAGTTCTCACTACAGGCTGTCATTTCCATATTGATTTCCGTTTGATTTGTTCATTGATGCAAGGAGAGTGTTGACGTTCCCATTACTATTCTTTTTCTATCAAATTCTGTTTTTCAGATTTGTTGATAATTGTTCTATAGCTCTTTGAAATCTTTCATTTGGCCCATCTATATAATAAGTGTTACTGCTTCCTCATCAATTGATCTTTTAATCATTACATTATGTCAATCCCTGTCTCTTGCTATCTTTTCTAACTGGAAGACTTTTATCATTGGAACTCAGAAAGAAAAGCTGGGCTTGGGTTCTGATCCAGTCAGCCACACTGTGCCCCTTGACTGATAAATTGAGTCTGTTTATATTGTGGTTGATAATTGACATATGAATATTTTCTACTGCCATCTTACCATTTTGTCTAGAATTTTTTTCTATTTGTTCAATTCTTTGTGTAGAATTTTCTTATCTTTAAAGAAGAGATCCTTTCAGTATTTCTTATGGTAGCAGTTAAGAATTGAAAACTCAGGTGATTTTTTTTTTTTTTTTTTTTGGTCTGGGATGATTTTTGCATCTCTCTGAAGAGTTTTCCTGGATGTAGTATTTTTTGATGGTAGCTTTTATCTTTGAGTATTTTGAATGTCATTCCATTCTCTTTCATTGTAGAGTATCTGCTTAGAAATCTGAAGAATGCTTGATGGTGTACCTTGATAAGTAACTTTAATCCTTTCCACCTCCAATATCATTTCTTTATCTTAAACTCTTAGTTTTAGTAGTTTGCAATTTGGTGTAGATATTATTGCAGTTTTGTAATTGTTACTTTTTTGACGGCATGGAACTTGTAGCTTTTTCCCTTTTGAGACACCTATTACCTTACTTTGCCTTCTTACTACAGTGTATTCTACAAATATGCTTTCATTTTCTTTAACATCTCATTTCTCACCCACCTGGTTCTTTCATGTGTTATTAACTTTAAAGTTACTGATTTGTTCCTCTGTTTTGTCTCTGTGGCTTCCAGAGCTTTCTTTTCAGTTCTCACTGATTGGACTCCTTAAATTATGAAGTTCTTCATTTTTTTAACTTCTTGTCAATTTTAATTCTGAGATCATTATTTTTTCCTGTATCTCTTTTTGTTGCATTTTTGAGATCTCTTCTATAATCTGAACTTGCCTTTTATTTCTTTGAATTTATTATGGAAACACTGAACTCTAATAGAGATATGTAATAGTCCATGTTGGTGTGATTGGAATTTGGAGAGTTATCCTTGAAATTGCAAATTGTGATGTCTTATTTTTTTATATGCCCATTTTCCTAACTTAAAATTACATTTTAAAAAATCGTTGTAGCCTGAAAAGCTGAACTACTCTTACTTTTCCTGCAAGTGGCACAATGGTTTAATCTGTTCTGAGTATTTATTTGGCCTTTGCAGACTTCTATGGGCAGTAAGATTTTTTTTTTTTTTTTTTTTTTTTGGCAGTTGCTGAGTCAGCACATTATAGGTGACACCTGGAGAAGTCTTGCCACTGGTTTGGATATTTGGTAGGTTAGGGCTGTGTTTGTGATACCAATGATAAAATTTATCTATACACAGTTACAGGCTAATTATGTCAGCTAAGTCACTATACTGTTACTCCAAACATTTAATAAGATATGATGGAAATTTTTTGATGTTTCAGATCTTCCTATTGCTATTAATTACCAACTTTATGTTTTCCCAGACTTGTGCCTTTTAAATCACAGGAAATGATAATTTATTTATTTAATACTGATTTTATATCAGTATTTATATTTATCAATATTTATATAATATTGATTTTCATTTAATATTTTGTTAAAATTGAGGTTTATGTACAGCAAAGTTACTAAATACTGAAAGGAGAAAAGACATAGAAGGTAAAAATAGCAATTCATTGTGGGATTTCGTGAGCCTTAGACACATAAAGCTCTAACATTTAACATTTATGGGGTCTGAGTGCAAAATGAGAAACCTTAACGTGCTGACTTTTAATTCTTAGATTCACCTTATGTGATAATAATTACTTCTCCAGTATGGCATAGCACTACAAGAAAATGTTGAGATGCTAATATATACATACATACACACACACAGATATATGCAGTACCAGAAATGAGTCTGATACATAGTGAGCACTTAATAAATATAAATTCCAATATAGATACTATCTTTCCTGATTAGTGTATCCCTACTCTTTTGTCAAAATTGTATAACTCACATCCACATAGCATTTTGTTTACTTATTAGGGCAGTCTACCTTTAACATATTCAAAATTTCATTAATAGCACATTGAAAACAAATATTAGAAATCAGAGAAACATCAAATTTGCTAACACATATTAGGTTTCTCAATGCCATTTAATCTTTGTCATAGAAAGTTCTTCTGTACCTTGAAATTCTCGCCAATAAAAGTGGGGCTCGCTTGCCTTTTAAAGGCCAGTATGGATAAAATACAAATGATATCATTTCTAGTTTAATAGAACTTTTCCTGTCAGATAATGTCTTTCCATTTTCATATAACCTAATTTCTTTATACATGAAATAAATTAATTATATCAATATGTAAATGTTATTTCCCAGCAAAATTCTATCTATGCAAAGCCCTTTTGAGCAGTTTTCATTTTGACCTTCATTGACTATCACACTACTCCTATACAGTCCTTGATTGATCACAGGGAAAAATAGGCTAGTATGGGAAAATGACAGATAAGACTAAGAGGACATTTTGACACACTTTTTTCCTACATTCATATTCCAAAAATGCAATGAGGTATGATGTAAAAAGCCAAGGATCTGTTTTTAAAACCATTTCATAGCATAAGAGCAACATATGGTAACTTCTCACTAAGACTAAGATGCAAGGAAAGTATACTTGAATATTGAAAGTAATACTGGGTTGGCCCCATATTATCTCTCTTATCTCCCTCTCTCAAGATAGCAGAAGGAAAAGTAGGATATCTTCTATATTTGATTTTGAGATGCTCTGTTTCATTTCAGTCTAGACTTAATTTTGTTTTAAGATTGACAACATGACCTTGCTTCATAATGCATTTCTCCCAAAAGCAGTGTACTGAAGCAACACTGCAGTATTGATTCATTCTACATGGTTGATAGTGTGACTGTATAATTAGAAGAACTGTGAAGAAAGCTTTCACACCTCTGCCCTGGTTAAAGAAATAAACAGCTCCATGGGTTGAATCTTTAAGATATTAAGGGATTTAAAATATAAGTGTTGTTTTGGGGGTTCATGCAGCTCATAATTTGGGTTACATTTATCCTTTATTTATGCAAAATGAAACATATAAATATCATTTCCTTGGAAAAAGGTAGGGCTAGCTATTGATTTACTACAGGTAATAGCAAAAGTTCAGGAAGAATGTGAAAAACAATGGCTCTCAAAACAGTGTGTATATATAAATTATAAATCAATCTGAAAAAAAATCATATTTCTAGGCTTTACTGTGATCCGTTTTAATAGGCAAGTCTAGGACCTAGGACCTAAAGATCTGCATCTTAATAATATCTCCTGGTTATTTTATAAAACTGATCTTAAGGTCACATTTTGAAAAATAATTGAGTAAAATATAGCTTTCCTCTGAAACAGTTCAATTGATTAATTTGATAGAGAAGTTTATATGTGCAATTCACATAGAATGGATATAACATTTGTTTTTAGATTATCAGGTGAAGTTTTCATATCCTCTAAGAAAATACTTATAGTAAGTTCATATACAGTCCCAGAAATAATGATTATTGTTGCTTTAATAATGAGCAACAATCTGATTTGATGTAAAGATCACTGAGAATTTAAAATTATTCCAGCATCACACCATGAGAATTTAGGCCTTAATCAGAAACCCAGGGAATATGAAATGTTATGAGAGACAATAAGAGATGCTAATATCTTCTGCTTTACCTCAATGGCAATCATAGAATATCAAGGAATATCAGAATGCAATGGTCTGGAAATATTTGCTCCAATATCATTTCTGATATGTAATGAGCTTGAAAGTCTTCATGTATTTCCTTTTTAATAAGGAAAAGCTTGCTAGACAGGAAAGCAACAACTTTTTTTGCATCCACCAGGGAAGTGATTTTGCAGGACAAAGTGGCAAAAAATTGCAAGCAAAGATTAAAAATGCTAAAAAAATATTGAAAGGAAATATTAGATAAAAAATACAGAAGTAAATATGATGGGCATTTTACTATATTAGAATGGCCAAGGAAGTGCTCTATGAGTTTACAGATAAGTCAGATGAAATTTACCAAAGAGATATACCAAGAGGAAAAAACAATTAAAATATAGGTCAGGATATTCAGGAACATGGCACAATTTCAGAAAGCATAAAATTGTTGAATTCAGATGGCCAAGAGAAAATGGAGCAGGAAAAATTGACTTAAAGTGACCAAGGATATGGCAAAACTAATGAGAAAACCCATAAATACTGTTCCCAGAAGTCCAGAGAACATCAAACAGGTAAGATAAACACACAGCACATATGCATATAGTTTTCAAAGTAGAGACAAACAAACAAAAAGTCAACAGAAAAAGAGAAGTAGTCAGTGAAGTTGTAGGAAAAAAACACCTTACCTACAGAGGTAACAAGAGAAAAATTACAGTGAATTGTTTTTTAGAAGTCATGCAACTAAGAAGGGAGTAAAATGAAATGTTTAAAGTGGTGAAGAAATGTAGCCCACCACCCTAAATTCTTACATTCAGAAAATTATCCTACGAACCTGATAGATGTTGTCACACAAAAGCAGAAGGAATTTAGAATCAACAGCTCTCCCCTGTCAGAAATGGTTAAAGCAATTCTGCAGACAAAAGAAAACTGATCCAGGTCAGAGACTTGGGTCCATGTAAAGCATGTTAGAGAAAAAATGACATTTAAAAAATACATATTTTAGTTTGTCTAAAATCTAACTGTATAATCAAATATATATGTGTGTGTGTTTATAGTTAAGTGGGGAAGGGAAAGAAGAATTGGAAGTACATTATTTAAGTTGCCTGCTCTATATAAGAAGGGTGTAATACTCTTTGAAAATGGATTTAGATAAAATTTTAGAGCACCCACTAAAAATTATTATACAGAATTTTAAGTAAGAGGCAAGAGGAGATTTACATAAGATGCTCATTTAAAAACAAAGAACATATGATGAATACCTAAAGCTTGTTATAATGCAATGTTATTTCAATTTTTAAAAGACAGAAAAGGGAAGAAAAAAGAAAAATTTCATAGTAGATATTAGTCCAACTAACGCAGTTATCACTTCCTATATGAAAGCACTAATTTAATGATTGGTTTTCCAAATAGATACAAATATAAAATATAAACATGTTGTAACATTTATTGGTAAATAACAATTATATATAATGATAATTGTGTTATCTATCAGAAACCCACATTAACTATTGAAGTTTCAAGTTAAAAATGAAAGGAAATAGAAATTCTGTATTATCATGAAACAAGCTGGAGTCACAAAGTCACAGAAAAGACTTCCGATCAAAGAATAATTTTGAAGGATAAAAATATTGTCATTACATAATTGTAAAGTGGTCAGTTCTTCCAGAAAGCATAGCAATCTGGTATATGTATCTAACAAAAAAAAAAAGTATTAGTCAGAAATAAAGTTTGATGTCAGTGAAAATACTGGAAGAAGAACCTATGAAAATTTACTCCATAAAAGTAACAGCAAAAGCAATCACATACACACACAAAAAATATTTCCGAACCAACTTTGCCAAGACTTTGTAGTCTTAAACTAATGAGTCCTAAGCTCAAAAATCATTTATTTATGAAAAAATTCTTGGTGTTACCAGTTGAGTTTTGTGGCATTTTAACTTCCCTCACTTATGTCTTCTCTCTCCAACTATACAGATTCTTAAACTTCATAACTCTTCTTTCATGGGAACTGTATTTCTTGAAGAAATAGTTTGGGGCTATAGAAACCAATGCTTGCACCATACCAGTGCCAAGGAGAAATACTGAAGATTCAAGGAAAAAGTCAACACATTGAAAATTAGTTTAATTTTCTTGTTCATATATCAAATAAACACAGTTGGGACTGTGAATTCTGAGTTCTGAGACTGATCTTCAGGAATATCTATTTTAAGGACTGGAACATTTAAAGAGCAGGATAATTCCTTTATGCTTTGGCATGTGTAGGAGGAATATATTTTACATACTCGGCGTGATCTGAGTAGGATCACTCAAGTGGTCATAAGCAAAGGAGGATTGTAACTGAAATTAACCTTTTGGTTTCTTTTTTTTAAGCAAGTACCATTTGGCTGGCATTCTAAAATGCTTAACTCATGAAATCAGTTTCTTTTTGATGGTGTTACAGTGATCATAGAACTAGGTAACTTTACTTTTGTGAACTAAATGAAACAGATTATAGCGAGGGCTACAAAGAAGAAAATTACGTCATCAATTTAAGCAATAAAGTAATAATTTTAATAAAAACGTTCCCTGTTAATTTTGTCATTTTTTTTCCTTCTGTGTGTTACTGTTGCATGACTAACCATCCCAATGGTCCAGACCGGCTCACATTAAAAGTTTTGTTCTTAGGCAGAAGTTTCCTCAGAGTTATCAAGAATATAATGTTCTCATTCATTTGCCAAAAACTGTAATAAAAATGACAAGTAATAAACTCAGAGTTGCTGAGAAGAAAGTTGATTTTTGAAATCTGACAGTATCTGAATTTCAGATTTCACATGGAGATTGCTAAACACAAATACTTGCTCTAAGTCTCAATAGGGAAAGTACTACTTACAGTTTTATTTGAGATTGTGTTGGTTTACAACACTGTGTGAACTTCAGATATGTGACATCACACCTCAAAACTTTATGTACCACTGTGTGTCAGTCAGTAAACTTACCTCCACCATCATCCAGTCCGCCCTTTTTTCTTACCCCTACTCTTTTCTTCTCTGTTAACTACCATTCTCCTGTCAGAATCTAAGGGTTTGATTACTTCTTTGTTTCTTCCACGTATGTGTGAAATATATATATATACATATCTATATATTTTTTTTTTACTTATTTCACCTAGTGGAATTCCCTTAAAGTTTATCCATGTTGTTATAAATGGCAGAATTTCATCTGTCTGAATAAATATATACTCTCATATCTCATATCGTCACCTCTATTTTATTCACTCATTGTCATTTGAGGACTAGGTTTTTTCTGTTTCTTGACTATTGTGAATAGTACTAGAGTGAAATTAGGGGTGCATATATCCTTTTGAATTAGTATTTTCAGATATCTAAAAGTGGAAATAGAATATTATCAGTACTATTAATTTATTGAGGAGTCTTTATATTTTAACTTTCAATATCTCCATAAAAATTTATATAGCCCAAAATTTAATAATCAGGTTTAGCAAATTAACAGAAGCATCCTATACCAATTTGGAAAACTAATTTTAAATTTTATAACAAAAACACTTATCACATGCTTGACTTTATTATCTATTATGTTGAAGTATACATGTCATCTAGAAGATCAGAACTGACAAAAGAATAGATAGCAACTAATATATTTGAAGGACTCAAAACAGTGAAGATAAATTAATGAAAAATAAAAGCTGCTATAGTCTTGTGAGAGAATGCCAAACGTAAACGTGGGTGTGCTTTCTGTGAGAAAAATGAGATTAATATTGTATAAATGTTTTGAAAATGATCATTTATATGAAAAAAAGCTTTGTGTATATTAAGGTAATATATTCAGAAAGCATGTAAAAAGTAGAGGTGACAAAAATGTTAATAAATGAAAGTAACTGAGAAGTATTTGCAAGTGACACTGAATTGTGATTCTCTGTAATCACTTTTTTCTCTTAAATTGGTATACTGTGAAAAAACATCTAGCTCAAGAAAGCACATGCTTCAAGTGTTTATATGTTGAGGCAAAGAGAGCCCATGCATTGAAGATATTAATATTGATTATGATAATATTAATCATGTGACTTGATATTTGTTGAAATAATTTTTCCCAGTATTTAGACTTTTCCTGGCAATGCTGTAAAATTTCTGTCTTCTCAGAAATAGTCTATAAAGTTAAATAACTATGAGAATGTATTTTGGGGAAAGTCTTTGTTAACCTGTAACATCTAGTTTAATGGCCCATAAATACCAAGGCTCTTATCACTCTAACTGATAAGATTTCCATAATTCTACTTAAATCATCTGGGTATTATCACATAAGAAGGGATGGACGAGAGGGACCAGGAGGCAACTTCTGCAGTTAACTTTTGCTCAGGTTGAGGAGTCAGTCTCCTGTCATTTTCAGAGATATGTGCCTCCCTGGGGCTATTGCAGACTTCTAGCCTCTGCTCTTCTGGTTTGGTTGTGCAGTTAAAACAAATACAGTTGGATAACTTTGAGTGGACAGAAACAAAAATATGGAGTGTGAAACTTTGCTGAAATTTTAAAATGTCAAAATGATTTCCCCCAGGCCTGCAGATTCTAGCATTGTGTGTTGCAGTGAAATGCAAGAAGTCCTGTGTTTGTATTGGAATGGCCAATAGAAAAATACACTGGACAGTATGTTTGACATTGCTGAGGCAAGGGTCATGGTGGACTGAAGCAGCCATTTAATATTAGAACTGGGGAATCAGAGAACATGTTAGAATTATTCAGGTTTAAAGTATTATGGTTGTTGTTGTTGCTTAATAGGTATAAAAGTCAAAAAGAAGCATCATCATTGGGGGTATTGCAAGAGTGTGTTTGACATCACAACGGAACTATTAAAAGAATGAAATATTAGAATTTAGTATTCAAAGGCGGAACTCTAGAGGAAAATCAGGCATTTCCAATATTTGACCATTGATGTGGATAGTTTCAGTAAAGAAACTTTGACTCCACCCAAGTAGACCCAAAAGGAAGCAAGACTAGATGTCAATATACATAGATGTCGGAGGCACATAGGTTTGTGTTGGAGCTAAAGATGGAGAGATACATTTTGGGTCAGATTTGATCAGATTGGTTAAAAAAAGTAAAAAAGATAAGATTATATCAATTAAATCTCAGAAGATAGTTTCTTAATATTAAAGTGCAAATTGGCAATGTAAGACCAAAATAAATACCGATACAGTCACAATTATCACCACCAACAACACAAAGCTGATGAGTACAGAAGAAACTGGGCTGAATTGAACCATGAATATGGAAAGTAATTAGAAGTCAGCCAAAGAAATTGGAATAAGTAGACTGTAATAATTGAGATTGTAGAGAAGTTGCTTGCCATAAAGGGTAATTACAAAACCCAGATGGGAGAGTTGAAAGGAAAGGGAGCAATAAAGAAAAGGATTAGGAAGAGAACATACAGAAATGTCTGGAATGAGATTATAACAGAGAACAGGCATCAGGAAAGTGGGTATGTGAGATGGTATCCAACAATGAGGTATGTGGCTCCGAGACCTAAAAGGAATGTTTCTTCCTTTACCACCCCATGCTGCACCGCCCC
Organism: Uropsilus gracilis; assembly: GCA_004024945.1. Lineage (NCBI taxonomy): Eukaryota > Metazoa > Chordata > Mammalia > Eulipotyphla > Talpidae > Uropsilus > Uropsilus gracilis. The sequence goes on from PVHY01003921.1 coordinate 52,930, forward strand.
CCATGTTTCTGAAATCCAGGTGGTTTCACTGGTTTTCTTTGTGGTAGGAAGTACATTGTATAATAAGATGAAAGAATTATGACATCAAATAATCTAGTTGGGATCGTCCAGAAGTACTTACTAGCTAAGAACTTTAGTAAGTAGGTATACATGTCTCTATTAGTAGAGAACCTGTACTGAAGTATATAGGCATTCTTTATTTTTATAATTATCTTGTGTATATAATTTTTTGTTGTGAAACAAAAAAATGAATATGAAAAGCTAAGTCTCTGAGATGATTCCAATTCCAGCCATTTTCTGAATTCAATTAAACAAGCCCCTCAGGGCAAGAAGGTTGAAATAATTCATACATTTATATCTTGGTTTATAAACATGCATGTCCATCATAGAGTTGTAGCATTGAATGAGATAGTGTATAAGATATTGAGAGTTGGGCATAGTACAAAATAAGCATTCATTAAATGTCTCATGTGGCTTTTACTATTACTTCTTTGTATAATTAAAAAGATAATGGCTTTTTCTTAAGTTTCAAAAGAGACTAGTGCCCCACAAAAAATTATAGTGCCCCATATGTAAATGTAATTTTTTTTAATTAGTGTTTTGAACTTCTAAGAATAGAAAAACCAGGAGACTGTGCTCCCTAAGTGAATTCATTCCCCTTGGAAAGAGTTAGTTGTGCTTCAGAGTCCATGTTTGCAAAGAAAAGCTAGGAGGGAAATAGAAAGATAAGTGAAGATGTGTTAGTGCCCAAGACTGTTCTCTTCATCATTTGCTGCAAAACAAACCAACTAATTCAGTGACATCAAAGACAGTATTGTTTGTTTTAAGTCTCTCCCATAGTTCTGAGTTTTGTCCAGATTCTTTCAATCTTGCCCTTAGGATCTCATTTAATTGAATTCAGACAATGGCTGAAATTGGAATCATTTCAAAGGCTTAGTTTTTTATTTTCATTTTCTGTTTTGTAGCAAAAAATATATATATTCATGAGATTATTATAAAGATAGAGTGCCTATATAGTTCAGTACAGTTTCTCTATTAATAGAGAAAAACAGCCTATTTGTCACAATTAATGAACCAATAACTAATGTCTCTATTTACCAGTTCTCGTTTACACTAACACTAGGAGTTCATCTAGAAAACACATGTTAACAACTTGGTTGTATTTCCCTAAAATCCTCGTGGCTGCAACCATTTCTGACTTTCTTTGCTTTTAATAACCTTGTCAGTTTTAAGGATTGCTGGTCAGGTATTTTGTGTGTGTCTCAGTGGGGGTTTACTTGATGTCTTTTTCATGATTAGACTAAGATAATTTGTTTTGTAGGAAGGTCACAGAGATAAAGTGTCATTCTCATAAAATGTCAAGGGTACATAATATCAATACAACTTCTCACTATTGATATTGCCTGAATTCATTTTCTATTACTGTTTTGACAAATTACTATAACTTATGAGCTTAAACAACAAAAAATACTATGCTTTATATTTCTACAGGTTATAAATTCAAAGGGGTCTCGCTAGGCTAAAAATCAAGATGTCATGGGAGTTGACTCTTTCCCAGGGGCTCTAGAATAGCATGTTTTCTTGCCTTTCTGGTTTCTAGAGGTCTTACATTCCTTGACTCCTGGTTCCTTTCCTCCATCTTCAAGAATAGCAGGGCTGTATCTTTCTGTGCCTTTTTCCCATCACATCTCCCTTTGACTCTTTTCCTTTTTAAGGAACTGATTTCCCTCTTCCTTTTTAAGGGAATAATTATATTAGACCCCCTTTGACTAATACAGGATAAATGTCCTACATTAAGATCAAGTGCTTGCTTGGTCTTAAGGTTGCTTGCTACCTTAATTCTTTCTTTCAACCTTTTTTTGAAGGGAATAATTATATTAGACCCCCCTTTTTTTTAAGGGAATAATTATATTAGACCCCCTTTGACTAATACAGGATAAATGTCCTACATTAAGATCAAGTGAGTTGCTTGCTACCTTAATTCTTTCTTTCAACCTTAATTCCCTTTTGCTTTGTAGTATAACATATTCACATATTCCAGGATTAGCACATAGACATCCTTGAGGCCATTATTCTGCTATCACAGTAACCTTGATCACCAGCAGGAGGTGGTAATTTTATTTCTATCAAGTTCTTTTGAAGAAGAAGCTACTGTGTACACTCCACACTTAAAAAGTAGGAATTTATGCTGGTGCTTCGTAAGGCCAGAAAATCTACATAAATTACTTAGAAGTTTTTATCTGCTTACTTTATTCATTATTATGGAGCTATGGATATTCTAGGAGTCTCCTGTATCCCTTTCATATACTCTCAAATTATATTGTTTATTGTGGCATGTTCTTACTATCTAGAATTACAGGAATTTTTTAGGTTTTTTTTTTCTTTTTTAATCTAAGGGAGCTACTGTGTTGGGGATTGACACCTTCACAGTATCAGATATGACATCAGCAGTGGTGCTGTCAGTGTTAAGAGCTACAAAGGAAAATGCCCATGAAGAATAGTTTGACAACAAAAGAAAAATTTTAAACATCATTTTCATTATCAGATTTTTCATTTGACTCTTGTGAATCTTATTCTGCTGGCATTTACTGTTTATTTATTATATCCATCCTTTACTTATGTCCTTGAACATACATATAATAGTTTATACTAAAGATTTTTTCTGCTAATACTAACATCTGTGTCATTTTGGTGATCTTTTTATGTTAATTGTTTTTATCTTTATCTAGTGCTATATTTAAATCATTTGCATTTCTAATATTTTTAAGTTATAGTCTGGACATTAGAGTTGATGTTGTAAGGCCCCTGAATGCTGTCTTCCTTAATTGGTATCAGTTTCTGTTAGTGAGACAGATCAATCATTATCAATAATTAACTTGTCAGAAGGTAGGGTGTATGTATTGTTTCTATGCATTTTTGCATGGGTCCTGTGGATCTCAGCCAAAGGCACTTGCGAAGCCTCTATCCAGAGTTCTGAGGTGACCTCTAAGAATAACTTTCTCTTGGTGTTTTGCCCCGTAATTTCCAACCACGTCAGTAGCATCTGTTTAGTTAATTTATGTGCAAGACCTGAACTCTGTCTTCTTGTAGAATAATCTGTAGAGGGACCACTGGCAGAAGACAATGGTAAATAAATGTCCATGAAGTTCATCTGTATTTCTCCTTTCTTTGTGGTTCACACAGTTCAGAGTTATAGCCAATTTGTGACTATAAATTTTTTTCAAATATTCTGTTCAGTTTTCAATTGCTTATAAGAGGAAGGCAATTCAAGTATAAGGTACCACATAATGGGTAAGGGAAGTCTTAATTTTATCATTTAGAAATCACACTGAATTATAAAAAGATCAATAATTGATATTGATAAAACATTTTCTTTCCTTAAATATATTGTTTCCCATATGATAGAAATGTTTTTCAACTTTTTAACTTTTGTATTTTTTCACATATTTATTAATGAAGTATGTTGTTGGCTAAAAACCACTTTAGAGAGATAATTTAAGAACTCCTTGAAGTTTAGTAATTATATGCTGTAGCTATAAAATGGTAAAAAGGGAAATTAAATATCAGAGTAGTACATGAAAAAAATCAGATGATTATGGAAAATAGTGTTAAGGGGAATGATAAAAAGAAAATCTACTCAAGGAGACATAGTGTGGAGAATAGTGCAAAGACTAAATAACATAATGATGTGGGAATGGAAAAAATTGAAGTATAAGGAATATGAAGACTCTGCTGGTTCAATGCATTTATTTAAGCAAAGAATTTCAAAATCCTCTGGCATATTAAGTTTATGGAAATGTAACACTATCATAATATAAAAAGAGATATTAACTTAAGGGTAAGGAAAAACCAAACTGAGGTCAAAACATTAAAAGACCATGTTAAAGGAATCACAATTTGGCTATAAATTTCCTACCACCACCCCCCCCCAAAAAAAAGGAGATAAAAAAATGTCCACAATGCTGACAGAAAATAACTGTTTAGGATGACAATGTTAGTTAATATTTTGGACCTAACTGAGAACAGTTTTCTCTGATACATTCTGACAGGCATTATTGTTCAGCAAGCTCTATGATAGCACTTTAATTTTAAAGCGAGAATTTAGTTTCCTCAAGTAACATAATTACAACTTCTGATGCTCAGGAGTAGTATTACAGTGTTCATCCATTCCAACATAAATATATTGACAAATATTCTTTTTTGTTGTTAGACTATCGTTTGGTAAGTACCTGTGATCTGTAATATTTTGCCTTAAAATAAAGTTACTTGCAAATACTCTTTGTTTATGTATAAGTCTGTATCTCATTCACAAATGTGACTGAAAAACGTTTAACCATCATTACTGTTTTTCAGTTTGGAAACACAAACCCATTACTTACAAGGACAAATATTCATTTACCTTATTCCAGTTGGCAAAACTAGAAGATTTAGGAGGAATAATCATCCAGAAACATACCGGATCGAGGCTTATAACTGACCTTTTTGATATTTATTATAGTTCAGTCTTCTTTCTTCCCAGCTTTCTTTACACTCTAAATGTTGGGACTATGCTAATCTCAACAGGAACTTTATAGCTTTGGCCTTCCCACATAGAAGCGTTATTTGCATAGCATGATCTTTATATTAACTCTTGTGATTCCTCAGATAAATGCTTTTGATGTATTTAAGCGAGCATAAACTCCATCTCACAAAACTGGAGATGGTAAACTAAAGAATAAAAGGGCTTTTACTAATTTTAAGTTTAAAAGCCACCATCATGGTGTTGTAAGAAAACAAAAGAACCTCTTACTCTTTCATGGTCTTTATCCCTAAGTGGGTAAACATGGTAGTAAGTAATAATCAGCATTTGTTTATTTTATTCACTGACATCCTTATTCAATTTACTATCTCTCACACATGTGCATGAGTTACTGTACTTTACAGAACAAAATTAAAGGAAATTCCATCCCATGTTAGAAATGACATACAGAGATCAAGTAAAAGTGATAGAGGATCTTAGTAACTGAAGAAAAATTTTCAATAACCTTTTCATGGGTAATTTCTACTTTTAAAATGTCATTCAAATAGTCTTATAAATAAATAAATGAAACCTTCACCAAGGAAGACTGCAAAGCAGTTTATGTCATGATAACTTGACAAGTATGGGAAAGAGACAGAAGTTATAATCTGACATAGCAGTTAATATTATTCTTGACTGGATTAAATAAATATGTTATTTGAATAATTTTTCTCTCATTGATAGGGCAACTTATATAAATGGATTTCATAAAATATAGATTATATTTGGATGCATGATAAATAACTCTATTTAGTTGAGGAATTTTTCTTTTTCATTATATTACTGGGTGTTTTATTTGACATTGGGTATCCATGCCAAATAAATGGATAGATTTTTGTATCAGTGGCAAGTAAGATTCATAAAAGTAACTGAGGAAAAAGAGGCTGCATTTTCTATTACTTGGAATGTTATCCAAACTTTTAAATAATTAAGATGTTCTTCATTAGATTAATCTGAGCAATTGCCTGCTTTGATTTCAATTGTAATATTTTTAAAATTTTTTTCAAAGATCTAAAGCTGAGTTGACCCAAAGCCCAATTGTCAGGCACACCCGTTTACTGAAGACAATTTCTGTCCCTTTAGCAAACACATCATTTTTCTTTATTCAATTTTAGCAATTTACCTTTTCTTAGAAAATTACATTTAGTGAATATTTTAACATATCTGCATGTAGTAACATTTCTAAAATTTTAAGTTTTTAAGGATAGTGAATTTAGGAATTGCTAATAGTTAACAAGAAGTAAGTATTCTTTGATAAAATTAATTTGCTAATTGTAACAGCAATAATAACAAAATTGTCCTTTTTTCTGAAAAATCCTAGAGTCACAACTTAGTTTTATTTAAGCTGATCATTTCTCAACATGCTGAACACTGAAACTTCCACTACCCTACAAGAATATGTCTGTAAATATAAATACAGAAAAAACAAAGAAGTGAGCAGAGAAACTTTCTGAGTAGGTAGCATTTGCTAATTTCTGAAGACCTGAAACATTAAGAGAAGAGTGTTCTAGGCAGAGGAAAGAGCAATTGCATAAGATTCAGAACTGAAAGAGAGACATGGTAGCTGGATTGTGTAGAGCAGGTGGTAATGTGGAGAGAGGCTTGACAACAGGCAGATAAAACAGGTTTTGGGATTTTCAGTCTGCGTTAACCATGCATGTAACAGAATGTTAAAGGAAGACAGTTCCTGCCGTGAAGTCTGGTCTCAAACTTAAGAACAATCAGTACAAAGTAACCTGTCATTCCTAGTTAGAGAACTTTTATGCAAAGAATGCAAAAGCAGTGTCCCAGACTAGTTCTGCCATAGTTAATTCATCTCTCACCACAATATTAGATGAACAGAAGCTAAGCGTGCCTTCCTATGATGAGAATAAAGAATTCTGTGAAGAGTGCTGATTTCCTCCTCCCTCCCCTGTCACTCCCTTCTAGCTAAGAAAGGAAACTTCCAAGAGAATGCTTAGGAAGACTGACAAGCATTCTGGGATTAGAAAGGCATAAAATTGGTGCCTCTGTCAAGAGTGAAAAATATTGTCTACCAGCTGGTGCTGGTGCCTGGCATGGCAGAAGTGAGAAATGTGTTAGAAACAGGCTTGGGGTTCAGGTTCCGGCAAGTAAGGATGTTGTGAGTTTTCTGGTGGACCGCTCCTGAGGCAGGCAGCCAGGTGACATTCAAACTGGTGGAAATGGGCAACAGTAATTGATGGTGTGCACGTGGTGAGGTCATCTTTAAGACACAGCAAAGTGGGCTACAACAGGTCACCAGAGGAAGCACTGCCCACTTGTAAGTACTGCAGGCGAGAGATCCCAGTGATGGTCTCTAAGAGTTTACAAAAATAACTCACAGGTAAAAAAAGCAAATTGATGTTTAAATATGTAACACGGAAATGATTCCAGATTGTCAAAACTGCGATAGCGTGTCAGGAAAGATTGTGTACATTGGTTAATTTCTTACTTCTCATCAGACTGCTATGGGGATGGGGAAGGCAGGAAGGTAAACTTGGGACTCATCCTCTTTCTATTTGGTAGCTTATGTCAGGCATCAGTGAGAAAGGAAACTTTGAAGGCAAAGGGAAAGTCAGCTTTAACTTTAGAGCCAAGTAACTTTAGAAAATGAGACTTTTAGTTGATATCTAAGAATACCAGAAATTGATGAAATCTAGTTGGTTTTAAAGTACAGGTACATGGAAAATGTCTGTTTCAATAATTGCTTTCCTACCAGTTTATTTTGCTCAATAAATCGACTGCCAGGACTTAAAAATATAAACCTATATGTTTTCCTCCAGCCTCATTTGTTCTCAGAAATGACAAGTTTACTACTACTTTCTGCATACTCTTAGTCTCTACTGCTGTGATGTGCAAATTACATTATTTTAATATTGTAATTATTTAGTTCCTCGTGAATATTTTTTTATCTTAACATTTTTACCCATTGGAGTTAATTTTCAGACTGAGTTCTTTGCTTCATTGTCTCAACTAAATCTTTTAAAACTCACATTCTTCTGTTCTTTAACTCTTTTTACTTCTCAATAATCTTTGGCTACTTCCCTTCAATTAAATTTTTAAAGAGACTATATTGGACTCTGAGTTTGAGATAAATTTGCAGTGCCTTTGTATAGGAATGTGACAGCTGGGTTCAAAAATATTGTTTCTGATTGTGAAGCTACTTTATAGTATACTTTGTTATGCTCTATATTGTACAAAGTGTGCCAAAAATCTGATTTACTTGTCAGTAGTTGTAGTTTTGTTTTGTCTTCCTAGTCTTTTTATTTTTTTATTGATTAAATTTTTTCTTACACTGCTGTAGTCTCCATAGTTCTCCCTCCACCATATCACCCATGAACCAATACTGTGTTCCCCTGTATTAACCCTCCCTCTTTTACCCCATCCTCCTCTCACTGTGTGCTTCATTTCTATCATCAACTTGTCATTTTCACATTTTGTTGACTTTTTGTTCTTTCTATATTGAATATATAAGTGAGACCATCTATTATTTACCTTTTTTCCTTCTAATGTCACCTAACATAATCCCTTCCAGCTCCATCTATCTTGTTGCAAATGACATAAGGTTGTCCTTTTTATTGCTGAGTAATATTCCACTGTGTAAATATAACTTTCTGATCTATCTATTTGGGGGTATTTTAGTTGTTTCTATTTGTTGGCTATAATAAATGGTGTTTCAGTAAACAATGGAGTGCAGTTTTCTTTTAAAAAGAATGTTTTGTGTTCTTTGGGTTGATCTATCAGAAGTGAAATCACTTGGTCATAAGGTAGATTTATTTTCATTGTTCTGAGGAACCTGAACATAGTTTTCTATATGACTGAACCAGTTTATATTACCAGCAATATAAGAATATTTCTTTACTCCACATTCTCTCCAGCATTTATTGGATCTGTTTTTTTTTTTAACTAGGGCCAGTCTCACTAGAGTGGTGTTAGCTCATTGTGGTTTTGACTTGCATTTCCCTAATATTTAGTGATGTTGAACTTTTTTCATATACTTGTTGGCCATTTTCATTTCTTCTTATAGTTCTTTTGTCTATTTTAGGTTTGGTCATCTGCTTTGTTTCGCTGACTCATATAAACTGTTTGTAGCTCTTTGGTATCTGTCCCTTATCCTAAGTTGCTTTAGAAAGCAGTTGGAGAACATTTTACACAAAAACATTTACATTTTTGTAATCAGCATTTCTCATCCATATATTTGGTGTCTCATTCTGAGTCCTATATTATGTACGAACTTAAACTCTTCATATGTTTTGTAAGTTGATCCCAAGAACAAGCATCCCCTAATTTGAATCCTTAAAGGTATCAATGTTATGGATGTCCTTCCAATTTATTTTAACAGGACTTGCATTTTCATATAAAATGCTCATTGTATCTATAATATCAAACAGATGAATCAAAGTTTTGAAAGATCGTAGAGGTTTCTCCATTTTTTTCTTTTTAATTTTCTTGTTATTCTGTCAGAATCTATAAGGAAGTTGTATCTAGCCCTATTGTAATAAAAACAGAAATAATTATATTAAGTTGTGTCTGTATTCTTATTGCTGAATGTAATTCCCAAGATACATTTATATAACAAAATTAGTAGCTCAAATAATGAACATTGAAATATTCTGTTTGTTTTGATTGTACTCTTTTACTGTGGTAGTACTGGTTTACATTATGATTTTGGAATTACTGGGTCACCCCTTCAAGCACAGTTGCTTCAGCAAAGCAATCAACACCAATAGCCCACCACCATAGTCCCTTGATCATCTCACCACCATTTTCTCATCTCTCCCACTCACTCATTCATCCACTGCCTTCTGGATGCCTTTCTTTTACAGTGAGATTACAAAAGTTAACTTTTAAAATTTCTCTTTATCTAGCCCTTAGTTTAGTTTCCCTATATTCAACATATAAGTAACCCTGTTTGGTATTGGTCTTTGTCCTGACCTATTTGACTTAGTTTAATTCCTTCCAGCTTCTTCCATGTTGCCTCACATGGTATGAGTTCATCTTTTTGATCACTGATTAGTATTCCATTATTTATCTATACCACATCTTCTCAATCTGTTCAACCACTTCTGGGTACTTAGCTGTTTCCTGTAATTTGGGTAGAGCTACAATAAATATGGGAGCGAAGATTTCTTTCCAAGTTAGTGCTTTTATTTTCTTCAGGTAGATACCTCAGAGTAGAATCATTGGATTATATGGCAAATCCATTTTTAATCTTTTCAGAAACCTCCATACTGTTTTTTATAGGGCTTGAAACTGTTGACATTCCCAGTAATAGTGTAAAACAGTTCCCTTTGTCCATATCTTGGTCAACATTTATTATTTCTGATCTTTTTGATATGGGTCATTCTCACAGGTATAAGGTAGTATTTAATTGTGATCTTGATTTGTATTTCCCTGAGAATCAGTGATGTTAAACAATTTTTCATGTACCTGTTAGCAATCTGTATGTCATCTTTGGAGAAGTGTCCGTTAGCTCTTCTGATTATTCATTTGTCATCTTTTTGAATTTTTATATATCTTCAGTATCAGTCCATTATCAGATATATGATATACAAATATATACTCTCATTCAATATGGCATTCTTTCATTTTAATTATGATTTCTGTGCAGATTTTTAGATTGATATAGTCCTGACTTTTATATTTCCTCTTGTTTACCTTTGCTATTGTAGAGGAATTCACATGACATCTCTGAAAGTTTTTTGACATTTTTGGCCTACATTTCTTCAATGTATTTTATAGTTTCAGATCTTAATCATTTGAATTAATTTATGTCTATGGGGAGAGACAGTGATGTAGTTTCACTGTTTTGTTTGACTTTACAGTTTTCCCAGCACCATTAGTTTAACAGGCTTCCCTTATTCCAGTGCAGAGCCTTTTCTTCTCTGTCACAGAATAGCTGTTCATTTAGGTGTAAGTTTATTTCTAGACTCTCAGTTCTGTTTCACTAGGTTCTGTGTATATGTTTCACTACCATGCTATTGTACTTAATATGGCTTTATAGTTTGAAGTAGAAGTGTGATACTGCCATTCTTCCCCTTTGCTGTTAGGATTACTTAGGATACTTGGGGATTTTTTTTTTTATTCCATATGAAGTTCAGTAATGTTCCATTTCTTTTAAGAATGCCATTGATATTTTTATTGGGATTACATTGAGTCTGCATATTGGATGACCATTTTGATGATGCTGACTCTTCCAATACATGAATTGGAGTAGCTTTACATTTTTCTGTGTATTTTACTTTATTAACAAAATCTTACAGGTTTCTTTGCATAGATCCTTAACCTCTTTTATTAGTTTTACTTTTACGTATTTAACTATTTTTTATGTAATTGTAAATGGGATTGCTTTCTTGATTTTTCTTTTCTACCTAATTGTTTAAGTATAGCAAGACAACTCATTTTGCAATCTGCTATTTTGTAAAACTAGTGGAATTAATCAGTTCAGCAAAGAATATGTTAGGGTTCTTGCCATCAGCAGATAATGATAGCTTTACTTCATCTTTCCCAATCTGGATTTCTTTTAAATCCTTCTCTTCTGATATTGTTCTAGCTAGGACTTCCAGTACTATGCTGAATAGTAGCGGTAAGAGAGAACCATCTTGCCTTAAATCAGATTTTAATAGAAAAACTTTCAGTTTTTCACCACTAAGAATGATATTCTCTGTGAGTTTGTCTATGGTTTTACTATGTTTTTACATTTGTCTCTAGTTTTCCAGGATTTTCATCAAAAAAGGATGTTGAAACTTAGTGAATGATTATTCAGCAACTATTGTTATAATCTCATTGTTTTTGTCTTTTTATTGATGTGCTGAATTCTATTGACTTATGTTTGGATACTGAATCACCCTGTGTACTTGGTATAAATCACACTTAGTCATGGTATGCGATTCTTTTAATGCATTTTTGGAGTCAGTTCACTAATATTGTATTGAGTATGTTTGTGTCTTTGTTCACTAGGGAAATCAATCTGTAATTTTCTTTTTCGTTCTTGTCTTTGTTTGGTTTTGGTGTTATAGAAGTACTAGCTTCACAAAATGTTTGGAAGTATTCTTTATTTTTCTTTATTTTTTTTTTGGAAGCATTTGAGTACAATAGGTGAAAGTTTGATGGAACTCAATTGTTAAGCCATCTATTCCTGGACTTTTATTTTTCGGGAGAATTTTGATAACTGTCAGTTTCCTTGCTGGTGATTGTTCTGGTCAGGATTTCTATGTCATCCTTATTCAGATTCAGATGATTGTATCACTGTGTATAATAATTTGTTTATCTTGTCTAAGTTATTGAATTTGTTAGCATATAAATGTTCATAACATCTCAAAATCCCATTAAATGTATGCTGCCATAACTTTTCTTTCATTTTTGAACATTGGCTTGAATTTTCTGCCTTTTTTTGTAGTCTAGCTAGAGATTTGTATATAATTTTTAAATAACTTTAAAGAAATGTTTTATTAATCTTTGTTTTATTAATCTAATGTTAATCTTTTAGACTTTGATTTCCATTTCACTTTTTATCTAATTTTTATTATATTGGCTTTTGTTTTTCTCCACTTTGTAGTTTATGTCCTGTTTAAGTTTTTTATTTACCATATGTGTTACTTCCACTAGTTTTTATTTCAGTGTTTATTGAGGTTGTATATGATAGGGTATTGTGTTTTCTATTAGATGATTTGATCTCAGGAACTTTCTGATAGACCACATTGTTGCCTCATCCTCCACACTAAGTGCTTTAGGTCCTTCCCCTGTATTTGTTTCTGATGCTTTGTAATTACCTTTTTAGAATTTCTTTAATATATGGTTTGGTGATATATATATATTTTTCACTTTTCTGTGAAACTCCTTACTCCACTATATTGAATGCTAATTTTAATGGGTAAATGATTGTAGTCTGGGAGTCTTTTTCTTTAAGTACTTTAAATACAGTTTTTTCTTACTTGTTTCTTCTAAGAATTCTGGTGAATATGTGATTGGTGATCCCCATGATGAGGAGAAATACACAATTAAATTGCAGTACTTTTTAAAGTACAGGTAAAGAAGTATTATTATTTATATAATACTTTATCATAGTAATTAAGTACTATGTTAAATATTTTAAGTGAGATTTTATTCTTTCAGAACAATATATTTTAATATAGTTTCATCACATCTATTTTTAGAACTTTTCTGAATATATTTTTTTGCACTGGCTCTTATATAGAGTAATGTTTATTCAGCTATATCTATTTGTATTCAAGATATTTTGCCTTCTCTTTAGTTCTAAAAGATAGAAAAAATATTTTGCTATTTCTGTCTATAATACTAAATTTAAAAAGCTATAACTCATATTGTTGATTTGTGGCTTATTGAGTTAATAAGACACCAGACTGGTAATTCTCTTTTTTAATCCAAATTATAAGGCTATTTTTAAAATAGCATTTAGATATGATGCTGACTTCTTCACAATAAGAATCTATTCTTAGTTTACAATTGGGATTATTTGATGATATCCTATTATTAGTGCCCACTTTAAAAAGTGGGAATTCCAGAAATTCTCTTAGGAATATATTCCAATAATTAGTAATCTTCTTTATTAGGAAATATGTTTATATTTCACTGAATCCCTAGTGTTTCAATTCAAATCAACAACATCTTATGAAATAGTTCATTATCAACTTTGGTTATCTCTCAGGGCTCATTGTTTACATATAAAAATTATTGCTCCTTTATGCTTCAAAAATATTCAGTGGAAAATACACTTATCTGAATAAATACATCTTGGGCTAAACTTCAATTATTGTCATTATTTCCAGCTCTGTATGTAACAGTATTATTCATGCCTGAAAGGATTTCAAATGGTTCTTGGTTACTTGCACTATATTATTTGTAGTAATTTTAAACTTTAACACACAGAGGAAAATACTGATCAAAAGAGCTTATTCTAATTTTTCTGTGAATGACCATTAAGTAATGAAAATTCTTAGGAAATAAGTTTCTGGTGAAAGTAATTATGTCTTGAAAATAAATTTAATTACGTAAATTTTTTAAAGCTTTCTGCATCGTGGGTTATATATTCTAATCATCAGTTTCCACGGAGTTTAGATTAACAAATATTAGAAAGATCAGCAAGGGTAAGTATGAGTATTGGAAAGTATATATGACAGGATGGAATTTGCTAAATATTTAATATCAATATTTAAAGCAATGCAACTAAAATACTGACAATGAATTTAAAACTTATATCTAAGACTAAAGTTTAAAATTTTACTTTAGATAATAAAAATGTTTTATATTTTAATTTTAAAACAGCACTATTTTTCTAGAAAACATTGGATAGGCTATGACATATTAAGATGAGGAACACATTGATATTATTTATAATACATTGCTTTCAGAAGCAAATCTCAAAACCTGAGTAAAATAGATATGTTTTTTTATTGAACTATAATGAACAACATTTCATTGTTTTTACATATACAACATGGATTTAATCTTGAACATTACAAAATGATCAACACATTTTGCAATCTTTCCTTAGCAATTTTCAAATTGATAATGCTTTATCAACTATTCTCTCCATGCTGTATATTTCTTCCCTATAACAGTTATTTTATTATTTGAAGTTTGTACCACTTTATCTTACACACTCATTTTGCCCTCTCCTCACTCACTCCCCCTCTGGTAACCACTGATCTTCTCTGTGTTTATTATTTTTGCCCTGTGTTGTTATGTTTATTTTGTTTTCTTAGATTCCACATATACAGGGAACCATGCATTATTTGTCTTTCTCTCTGATTTGTCTCATTAATGTCCTTATGTCATTCATGTTCTTGCAAATGATGAAATTTCACTCATTTTGATGACTGGTTGGTATTATATTTTGTATGTATGAATGTGTGTATATACCTAAGAATACCATATCTTTTGTCCATCCATTGACAGAAACAGGTTGTTCCATTTCTTGGTTAGTGTAAATAATGCTGCAATGAACATAAGGATTGATATATTGTTTCAAACTACTTCTTGGTGGTTTTTTTTTGTTTCCAGGGTGGAGTTGTTGTGCCAGATAGTACTGTTTAATTTCTTGAGAAACCTCCATACTGCTTTCCATAGGGGCTATACCAGTTACTATGCTTACCAACAATATAAGGATTCCTTTGTTCTGCATCCTAATTACTGACTAAATCATCTAAAACCTCATCTACTTAGATTTTCTGTTCCTTTATGATGTATAGTTTTACGAGTTGCATGTGGCAGGAATTTACCCATTATTTCTAGGTTGTCCAATTCTTTGGCACAATTGTACTCTCTTAAGAATCTGTTTTTTTTTAATATCAATTGTAATTTTCTCTTTTATTTGATTTTATTTGAATTTTCCTTTATTTGGTGAATCTTGTTAAATTTTTGTCAATTTTGTTATCTTTTCAAAGAAGCAGTACCTGGATTCATTGATGGTCCCTACTGTCTTTTACACTGCTTAATTTTTATCTGCTCTGATCTTTATTATTGCTTTCTTCTACTACATTTAGACTTTCTTTACAGTTCCTTCAATAATAAGTTTAGATTGCTTACTTGAGATTTTTCTAGTTTTTTTGAGGTTTACCAGCAGTGCTACAAACTTCCCCTTAAAACAATTTTAATGCATCCCATAAGTTTTGATATGTTGCCTTTTCATTTCTATTTTTCATAAGGCATTTTAAAATTTCTCTGTTAATTTCTTCATTGGCCTAGTGATTGTTAATTAATGCATGCTACTTTATCTCTGTTTTGTGATGTTTTTCCAGTTTTTTTGTAATTATTTCTAGTTTTACATCATTGTAGTCAGAAAATATGCTTGATGCAGTTTCCATGTTGTGAATTTATTGAGACTTTTATTGGTCTAGAAATGAACTGTTCTGGGGAGTGTTCCCTGTGTATTTGAGAAAAACATGCACTCTGCTTTGAATGGAATTTTCCGTATTTATGTATTGGGTATATATGTATACGTGGTCTAATGTGTCTTTTAAGGCTGATGTTTCCTGCTTTTGTCTTTATTGATCTCTAGTTTTACTGTGATATAATAGATTCTAAATGAAAGTTTGTTGAATTAAAGAATAAATATTCATTCATTAAAATCATTTGAGTATATTTTAATGAGAGACATTTCTGAAGCATTGTATTGAGAGACATTTTTATATTAAATTTTGTTTATTTCAAAATTAAGTTACTTCTTAAAGTTAGAAATTATCCAGGCCTAGCTCATAATTTGACTATAAACTTCAGTTCTTTTTCATTTAGGTAATGATGATTTGCAACACACAATATGACTTGGAAGCATAGGTCTGCTAGTTCGCACTCTTGTCATGAAGGCATCTATTATCCTCTAGCATAGTGCATTGGACTTCCTCTCTCTGCTTCCCACCCTTATCTTTCCATTGTAGCAGTCACAATTGTGCATTCAGATTTATTGGGTTTTGTCTGTTTCTTTGATTTATTTCTCTGTATTCTACATATGAGTGAAATCAAGCAGTTGTTGTCTCCTTAAGATTTATTTCACTTAGCATAATCTTCTCTAGTGTCATCCATGTTGTTGCAAGTGGCAACATTTCATCTTTTTTTAAATAGCTGAGTAATATGCCTTTGTGTGCATGTGTACCATATTTTCTTACCTGACTCATTTGTTTCTCTTGAGAATTCGTCAGATGTGTATGTTAGCATCAAGGACTGTTCTTAGCGGTGAAAGTAGAAATGGATTATAAACTCTTATACTAATACAGGTCTCTCTGGATCTAAGTCTGTGAGAGACAGTTGTTCATTTTTCATGATTGACAATGACCTAAACAAAAATACGCAGAACATCTAGCACTCAAGTAGAAGTATTAGATTTTGACGTTTAAACACTGAGTATGCTGTGATTACCCATTATGATTAAAATCAGAAATCTTTCAAGTGTCACTAATTTAAATAGAGCTTTTGTTATTTTATAAAATTCAATGGACCATTCTGAATGGCTTAATCAATTTCCCTTATCACTGCACAAGTGATCTAATTCAATCATTATAAAATTCTAAATTTTATGAACTAAGCAAAACAGTAAAATATGGGGCAAGGGGTGGATATCACTGGTGGAGACAGGAAAGCAATGTCTTCCTCTATATTTTTGCTTTGATTCTAATTGAATTTCTTAATGAAAACAGATTGTAGAACAGTTGTGTGTTTGCTAGTCAGTGATATGGAGGAATGAAGTATAACTGATGGTTGACTCTGCGCCTAGATTTAAAACTTCCTCACAAATATTGTGTCATTTCACTTTTGATAAAGCACATGAGAGGGTAGGAATTTGTGGGTAATGGATTTAATGGTTAGAGAAGATAAATTTAGCTCGATTTGTTTCTTCTTCACACAAACAAAAGAATTAGTCTCTAAGTCTTATCTGCCTCTGACAATCAAAAGGAAAGAAGTAAATGGTTTGTTTTTGGGACATCTGTATTTCCTGTGGGTTCTGTATAATCATTGTTTAATGCAAAAATATTGAGTTCCTATTATTTGATAATTACTAATGACAGATACCTGGGATAGAGTGGTACACAATGATAATCTAAAAGGGGAATACAGATAATTAGCAAATATACCAAGTACAATAAAAAAAAAAGGAAAGGAAGTTCCTTTATACTAAAATGGAATAATTTGTAACCTACAAATTATCTACTGGAGAAAAAAGAGAACTAGAACTTTAAAAGTGTTTTAGAAATTAGAGATATTGTAGAAATACTTAGGCATTGGACTAAAATTATAAAAAGTCAAGATCCTATTAAATTGTGGGATGCCAAAAACTATGTAATAAGCAATTTCCCCCAAGCTATAGGGCAAATTTTTAAGACATTTGGACACAAGATTTATATCTAACACAAACAATGGAAAATAAAGGAATTTTCACTGAGTTCTGCTTGTTATAAAAATGAGGATCAGGTTTCAGAACTCACCAGTGCATACCACAAATGTAGCTGGAGGGTTAGATTCAAGGTGTATGGGTAAGCCAAATCTAAACAAAATCTTAATGTTTAAATTTAACCTTAAGTTCAGCCTTGGTTGGTTCATTAATAATAGTTCATTCTCCATTTCTAGAAATAGAAATATAACAATCTTTGAAGACTTTCTAAATTATCTATAAATTCCCACACATAATGTCTGATCATCAATTTTACAAAGCACACACTTTAATAGAGGATTCCAAAAAATCAAAGAGAAAAAAATAGATACTGAAAAAGACCCATAGATGACATTGATTTGAGAATTGGTAGAATTCTCAAATTCTGTTCTTAGCGGTGGAAGTAGAAATGGATTATAAACTCTTATACTAATACAGGTCTCTCTGGATCTAAGTCTGTGAGAGACAGTTGTTCATTTTTCATGATTGACAATGACCTAAACAAAAAATACGCAGAACATCTAGCACTCAAGTAGAAGTATTAGATTTTGACATTTAAACACTGATTATGCTGTGATTACCCAATATGATTAAAATCAGAAATGAGAATGGTGCTTTAAAATAGGTTTGATTGTTCAAGAAAGGGAAAGAGATGTTAGAAAATAAACTGGGCAGATGCTTACCAGAAAGGGGGGGAAGGGGTGGGGACAGAAGGAGCAGAGAGAAATGAATTGATGGAATAAATTTGAATAGTGTAGTAGTACTGGAGCTTTGGTAGTAGTGAGTGAAATATGTGTACTTGTTTTGGTGTGAAGCATTATTCCTAAAATTATATAGATTTTTAAATGAACCAGTAAAATTTGATTGTGAAAATATATCAATCTACCACAATATATATTTGCTCATTTTTGTTTGTTTGTTTCTCCTCTATAAATTTCATGAGGGCAAGCTTTTGTTTAATAGACATCTTAGGAAAAGTTTTAAATCTTAGTACATTTAAGAGGAAGATATCTGATATTTCCCAATCCCACCATCCCCACACGTATATAGATTCCCCGTTATTAACACCCTTCTTTAGAGTGAATATTTTATAGGAAGTGATGAACATATACTGATGCATCATTACTACCTACAGTCCATAGTTTAGAGTTCCCTCATGGTATTATTCATTCTATGAGTTTGGGCAATTGTGCAATAATTGCTAGCCATCATTATATCACAGAGTATTTTCACTGCTCTAAAAATCCTCCATGTTTCACCTAATTATCTTGTCTTTCCCAAACCCTTGGTGATCACTGATCTTATTCCAGCTTGCTTTTTCCAGAATGTAATAAAGCTGGCTTCTTTCAATTAGTGGTATGCCCTGAAGTTTCTTCTAGGTCTTACCATCACTTTGTAGTCCATTTCTATTTAGACTTGAACAGTATTCCATTGTTTGGTTGCACCACAGTTGATTTATCTTCAAGTAAATAGCAAGAAGTATGATGGTTGCATTTTGTGGTAAGAGCATGTTTGGTTTCTATAGAAATTACCAAACTGTCTCCCAAAGTGACTGCACATTTTACATTCAAACCAGCAGTATATGAGACCCTGCTTTTTCACATCCTCACTAGTATTTAGTATTCTGGAGTCAGTGTTCTGGAGTTGGCAATTTTAGTAGCTTTGTACTGGGCTTTCATTGTTTTAATTTGTAAAGCATTTGATACATTAATTAGTATAATGCTTATTGGCAGTCTTTACAACTCTTTGGTGAGATGGTTTTTCTTTCATGTATTGCTTAATTGGGCAGCTTGTCTTTTAGAATTCTTTGCATATTTTAGGTAACAATCTCTGTTTTTTGTAAGTTCTTTGTAATAGACACATTTTTTGGTAAATATTTTGTTCCATTCTGTAGACTGTTCTTTCATTGCAGTGTCTCTCAAAGAACAGGACAAGTTATGAAATCCAGATCATCAGTTCTTCAATTCATAGATTCCTTTGTCAATGTATCTAAAAAGTCATATATATATATCTAATATCACTTAGATATTTTACTGCATTATCTCCTAGGAATTTTATACTTCTACATTTTACATTGAACTCTATGACCTATATTGAGTATAAGGTCTTTGTCTAAATTCTTATTTTATGCAGGTAGATCTACAGCATTCTAGCATAGCAGTGTTGGTCTTTTTGTCCCTATTTTAAACCATTAAAACCTTGCTGTCTAGAAAAGTGCCTGGCTCATAATCGGCTCTCAGTAATTTGAATAAAAGAATATTTTATAATATATATGTTTGTGTCACAAAAATGTAAAAAATAAGATAAAATATCTTTGGATTAAGAAATAATCTTACATAGTATACGACTATTTATGAAAGAAGATCATCAGAAATTCACCTATTGGTTAGTTTATTTGTTAATTTTATTTTTAAACTAATACCTGAACCCAGAAACACTGGGGGAGTGGACCATTCAATTAATTAGTATTGATGAGAATAGTTGGTAAAGTCAGGGTAAATGTAAACTATATGGCCAAATAACTAAGGAATCTCATATTTGAATTCTAAAGAACTTCACAGCCATTATATGCTGAAGACTAACTGCTATACCAGTCCAGCTTTCTAGAAAATAAATATGCTTCCAAGAATCTCATCAAACTCAAGGCATTGAGTGGATCTTAGAATCAGATTCCATTGATTTTAGACAAATAAAATAATTTAGCATTCATTCCACTCAAATGTTGTAGAACAAATTCATATTCATGAGATAAGCATTGCTGAATTCTTATGTTCCCCCAAAAAAACTTGCTAAACATTTCACTTTAATTATGTCATATAATTTTCTGAGAGAGACACTGCCAAGACTGAAATCTAACTATTTGCCTATGGGCACAGATTTCTGCCAGGTAAAATATTTTATGGGTCAGTGCAGGTAGATATTTCAAAAGGATATTAAAGACTTTTTTTTTTGTCACTGAAGGAATGTGGTGAATGAAACTTTAAATACCTAAATATACACATAAAAAACGTACAAACATATTATTCCTATATTATGGATGCAGAAATTATTCTTAGAACCAAAGTCAATAACCAAATTCTGTTAGTACAGTGTATCTCAAACAATAGAGTATCTACGATTCCCTTAACTTTATTGTCAAAATGCAGGTTTTGATTCCATACTTCTAAAATGTGTCTGGAATTCTTTATTTCCAACAAATACGTACATAGTGCAAACATTGCTGATTATGTTCCATATTTTAAGTAGCTAGTTTCCCCCAAAAAATTGAATACTAAGATACTGGAAAGATTGTAAATACCAGATTAATCTATTTGAATATTTGGAATCATTACAAATGAATAAATTCAAGTTTTTCCCCACTACAGTATGGCAGATTGTAGTATGCATTAATTACCTTTTCATCACACCTCTATACAATAGAATCAATCACAAAGTGAAAATAATGAGAGAATGAAAAGAATCCACCATACCATACATACTCCATTAGGGAGCTAGGGGTGTAGTGGAAAAATTTATGGGTATCAATAGACTTTTATGTGTGATTTCTGTATCAGTTCATGTAGAGTTTGGTCATTCATGTATATTGCCTCCGAGGTGCCATTTTGGTTACTAAGCAAGAAGACAAAATACAAAGAAACAAAATCTTTCCTACTTGCTATAGAAATTGAACATGTTTAAGTGGGATTGCTTATTTCATTTCATTACACTAAGATTGAAAGGTTTTGCATATTTGACTCCTCTCTCTCTCACTCTCATACACACACACACACACACACACACACACACACACCACAAACATTCACATATACACTTCACTTCTGCCTAGTAAGTATCTAGTAAATATCAAGTAGGTGCTCAAAGAAAAATTAGATTAAATGAAGATAAAAGTATTTACTTTTCTCCTGCATAACAGAGATACTAAGTTAATATTTTAAAACTTTTGTGCATTCACATTTGGAATATAACCATTTATGACCTATATGACCTGTGCTTTAGAAAATTGTTTTGATTAATTAGAAGAATATATATTTGATAATAGGTGATGGTACAGTATTTTATAATATGACTTGAAATAATTACTACTGATTTTATGACAGATTTTACATTATGTTTGCACTTTAGTGAACGTGGCTTTTAAAAATTATGTTCAGTTACTATCAGTGGTTATTTTATAATAAACATAATCATGATTTTTTAAGAAGCATATATTTCATGATTGATCATTGATTCATGGTTGAAGTACTCATACGAAACTGAAATATCAAATTTTCTTTTCTTCCACAGGTTATTATGTTTAAAAAGTCACCATTTTATTTTTGATTATAGTTTTTTTAGTTTTCACTCAAGTACTTGTGAAGTTTATTATGCCAGTTTCATCCCAGGGTGACAATTTTATTTTCTAGAACTTGTGAGATCTCATGAGCCACACTTCTTCATGTGTTTTAAAAAGCATGGTTTTCTCTTATCTGTCATGTGACAATGGTGGAAGTTAGTAATAATAATAAACCCATTTCTATGGAAATGACTTGGATATTATTTAATCAATCTTTGCTAGATGTTGAACAATTCATGACCTGCCTGTTGAAATTCAATAAGCAGTTCATGAATACTTGAGAGGTTCTGTTTAAAAATCAGAAACTGTTAAGTACCACCAGTGAAAAATACTCGCCCATGGAATTCAAACTGGTTATGAAAGCTTCTCCATTTTAAAATTCAAGCTAGGTACTTTCACAGCAGTTAGCATGGTCAGGTATGACAAGGGTAAAGAAATTCATTTTTTAAAAAAATTAAATGTCTTGTTGAACAGAATTTTAGAAGAGGCATACAGAAAATATTTTAAGCCCGGAACATCATTGCAATCAAAACATAGAACCCCCCAGGACAGTTTTTTAGACATCAACATTCATTGTGTGGTTTATTAGTAACTGTCCTTATTTTTCAGCCACACTTTTTAGGTGGTGTAAAAGGCACTTTGCAACTGAAAGAATGCTTTTTAAAGATCATTGGAGGGGACAGTGAGCCTAGGTCATATCTGAAGAGAGAGTGTGTGTGTGTGTGTGTATACAAACAAAGGCCTCCCCTTTATACTATGAGTGTTATTCTTATGATGCTGTGGATACATTTTTAATTGCTCTCCTTAAAAGCTTGATCCAAAAGCCTTAGAAGTAAACAGCTCTCTACCATTATCCTACTACAATGAACAGATTATCAATTCTGCCCTGAATTGTAGAAAGGAATTTTTAAAAAGCATTAAGAAATCATTCTGAAATACAGTTTCTACAAACGTTTTCCTGTGGGTGATCTTACTAGCCTATTAAACATTTGTAATCACACAAAGCTTAATATATGAAACTGCGAGCATGTTAGCATAGTGTATAAACTCAGGATTCAGAAGGTATCCAGCACTCAGAATGTGCTGATTTCCAGGATGGAGCTGCACCAGCTCTCCAGGGAGCTGAAGCTGCCAGTCCACCCTCTTATCTCCCTTGGAGGAGAATAGGTGGTAGCAACAATCCATGTGGGTGGAAACTGAAGAAATGGAGGAAGAAAACAGTGGAGAAGGTGGGTGGCACATGCACAGCAGTGATGGGATAAATGACACAGCTTGAATTCAGCAGTGCTTCTGTTCTTGTTTTTAGACTGATGATGCACACAGCCTATTTTTTTTCCTCCTTTTTTAAATTAGCAGACATAATCCTTACTAAGCACCTGGCTGCTTTGCTTCTAGACCGCATCAGTGTCTGTCTCCTTTCATCTGTCATTTTAATGCAAAATATGAATGCAGTTTCACTGCTTTAAGAGATTCACTGGGAACCTACTGATATTTTTTCCAAGGACAAGAACACTTAAAAATACATCTTTGTATCAGAATTTCCAGCATTGGAATAATAAAGAAGTGATGACCAAAAAAAAAAAAAATGGCTTAGGGGAAAATCATAATCTGCTACCTAAAAGTAACAGTTTTAAGCATTCTGCTGCCAGCACAAGTCAAGATTAAATTGTTACATAATTAAAATGAAATAATAGCTTATGTTTAGCTAAATGCTTTGTTTTCATTCTTTTTCATCTTCCAAGGAAATGGGAAAAAAAAACACAAAGTAACTTTTTAATTTAGTATGGCATGAATAGTCCAATAGTGCGAATGTATTTTTGGCTGGTTTGGACAAATATTGAAATTGTTGTCATATCAGTATATGTCCTTTTCATTAATGACAAATTGTTTAAATCCTCTTCATCTGCTCATGTGAATTCCACCCAGCCCCCAGTTCTATACCATACTAGCAATTAGCTGTAAACACGCAAATCCCAAGATAGACTGTTCAAGGCTTGGGGCGGGGAGACTGTCTTTAGTATTTCTTAGACACAATCAGTGTCAGATAGGTTATTGTTAATAGACAGGTCTGTGAGCTTTCCCAACTAGAAATGCATACAGCAATGCTGGTTTCTGATTCTAGCTCTTTTCTTCATAGGACAATCTACTGTTATCAGTCATTATTTTAGTTGAGTCTACATGAGAAGTAGGATGGAAAGATGTGAAAGCTTTGAAGTCTCTAGTTCTTTTGGGTGAGCCAGGATTTGTCTCCTGTCTATTTGATTAAGCAGAATCACCAGTTGTTTGATGCATCCTTTCCCCCATTAGTGTATGTGAAAGTTTACAGAGAAAAAGAAGAGCAACTATTCAGGAAAGAGGACAGTTAAATGTAAATATAGAAAGCAGCCAGACTGGATATGCATCTTGTTCTTCCAGAACACCATTATAGGAGAAAATTCAGAATATGTTCTGAGAGAATAAAAGAATAATTATTCATGGAAGAAAATATCAAACTCTTGTGAACATCTGGGAATGCTTTGGGGAATTCTCCATACACTATATGTGTGAATGTAGATAACACCCTATCTTGATTTTAATTGTTTTTACAAGTTCCACATTTCAAATGTGTCCTAATATTTATGCTATGGAGATAATATGAAAGTAGCCTAATCTAAAAGTATATTCCTATTGCTCTTATTGCTTGTATCTACTTTAGAAAATAATTAAATTGCTTGATATCATGAAAATTTATGTTGAGAAATCTCAAAAATATAATATACAAGAGGATTTTCATTTGATGATATGTGAAATAATGCCAGTATTATATTTGTTAGAAAATTGTGGTCTCACATTTGACAAAAGTTTTCCAAATGCAGAATAAATTTCCTTGTTATGCCTTATTATTTTAGTTGCATTAAATATATTCAAATCATCACAGATTGTGATAAAATTTGACTCAGATCTAGCTCTTCATGTAAAAATTACATAATTTATATTCTTAAGAAGTCTCAATATTATCTCAGATTCACAGAAAATATATTTCAGTTTTCAAAGTAGTTAGCTATAGCAAAAGAAATCTAAATATTTTCATATTTTTAATAAATATATTTTTGTGTGTGTGAAGTAGCATGTACCATTACTTAAGCTCAGAGTATGTAGAATCCGGCCAGCCTGGATTTAATTTTGTGATAGACCTCTTATTTGCTCTTTGGACCTGGACAAATCTCAAAAAGTTATCAAATGTTGGTTTTCTCATATTTTAAATGGAGAGGACAAAAGTTTATTTCATAGGAATTTTTGAATTTTTTTAAATCATTGAAACAATCCCTAGGATATATGAGATACTGCTGCTATTGTTACATATAAAAATAAATGTTTTTTACCATGGACTAATAATCGGAGTAGAGAACATCAGTTTGATTACAGGCTCATGTAAAATATTTTTTTATTGCTAGAACTCTTAAAAAGCTGTGTCCAAATTTTCAAGGTAGTCAGGTACGACAGAGATTAGGGAAGAAAAGAAAGAAGACAAGATGAAAAAGTTGCAATTTGAAGGAAACGACCTTCCTTCTTCGAGTCCAGGTGCTGGCAAACAAAATCAGTCATGCAGACCTGTTTAGGCCCCTTCTGTAGTGTGGGAAAACCCACCTCGTGCCAAGTAAGCATCTTAAATATTAGTCGTCAAGAAAGTTTCCAAAGAAGATTTTGCTGCTGCCGCCTCTGCTGCATTCCCCTCACCGGATGGCACCATGCAAATGGGAACAAATCATTAAAGGTGGTTCCAAGTGTTTATAAGAACCTGGTCCCCTAAGCTTGTAACCCCCCCTCGCCCTTCCAAGCCAAATGCATGGAACACAAATCAAGATACCTTTCCTGTAGCCAGAGTCAATGTATAACCAGTCCAATACTGTTGCTAAACCAGCAGTGCTGACTTGTGCAGTTCTAAACTCCCCAGAGAGACCCTCCAGCACCATTTCTCCAACTGAGATCAGCTGCTCTCCTCTGACAAGTAGACTGCCAAACTACCGGCGGGAAAAGCGAATTCCTGAAGACTGAAGGACAACCGGAATGGAGACTTTTCTGGGATGAGAAACTGTGACAAGCTGTAGGATTTGGAGCACAACAGCACAACGGAACCAAAGGAAAATGGAGAGGAAGGCTGTCATCAGAATGGTCTTCTCCCTGTAGAGGAGGAAGGAGAGGTCCTCTCGCACTCTTTAGAAGCAGAGCACTGGCTACTGAGAACAATGGGATCACGCGCATTGCCTGAAAACAATGAGAATTGCCTTCCGCTCACAGGAGATGAGCTCAGAGTTCCATATGAAGACAGAACAGCTGAGAAGAAATGGCTTTGGGAAGAATGATACCTTGCCGAGTCGGAGCTCCAGCCTCTTCTCCCCTTAGAGATGCATTGTAAAGCAGACTTCAAGGACTCGAAACGGAAACCAGGAGCAGTGAAGCATCAGATGATGATGCCTGGAAGTAGGCATATAGCTGCTCACAGTTAAAATCTGACACAGGAAGCTCAGCTTGTGTGTTTAGGGAACATACGAAAGAAATCATTCTTTTTCTTTTCTTCGGTTGTCAAATAGCTTCACACACAAGGGAAATAATCTCATCCCAGAGAGAGCAGTTTGTTTAGCTTTTGTTGTTGTTCTTCCCTGTTAGCTGCTTAATAGAAGTTTGTGCAGTGGGAAAAATTTTTTTAAATATACGCACACACACGCATGCACGCACGCACACACAGAGTATCTATGGGACGATGCAAAGGAAAAGACCCTGATCTACAGTAACAGCTTCTACTAGCAGTCACTGGGGCACTGACCTCTGTGCAATCACTGGCAATGACAAAGTGACTATTCAAGTTTTAAATTATTAATGCTAATAATTTGAATATTTTATTTTATTTTTGACTGCCCAGGTAACATTAGCCCTTAACTAAGCAAATGTGGCTTTTTCTTTTTTCCTTTTTGAGCTCAGCTGTAAAATATTTGGATATAGAAAATGTTGTGTTTTTCTTGCAGCCTTGATATTCATGGTAGATTGTAAAATAGAAAATTTGTGAGACTTCAAAGATTAGCATTATTTTGATAACATTATAGATTTAAAAGATGTGGTTGCCACAAGGTTGTTGAGGCAGGAAATTGCTGCATAGAATAAATATTTTGCATGAGTTTGGGGGAAAAAACAGTATTTAAATTTTAAAGAAACAGATAGGCTTGACAGTTACATGACTTAAACTAACCAGTCTCTAGTGTCAACCATGACAGTACCTAAATAGAAGGAAGTTTAATCTGTTCATACTAGGAAATTAAAGAAATCTAATACATAAGGAAAATCAAGCCAGAGAGAAACACAATTTATTTCCATGAAGTGAAATAAAAAATTTCAGAAGGTGTTTGCGATATAGTCTTAACCTCCATCAATAAAGAATGTAAAGAGATAAAGAGAGAAAGAGAGATTAGGAATTACATGACTCAGCAATCATATTGGAAGTTTTTCATCTTCAGGTCAATAGATCAAACATGATCTCAGGCAACACAGAAGACTAAACACACAGGTTGCCCCTACTGTGACAAAGACAGACTATAATTAAGCTTTCATCCCATCCAGGTCCACACCAGCTCACCCAGGAATGAGTCACTGCTCTGATGCACTGATTGCCCTGGGCAAAGCCAAAACAGTGATTAAATAGCTCAGAGCTTTGGAGCTGAGGGAACCTCTGCATTAATTTTCCTTCATGCTTAAATTAAGGATGGTTCTGGAGGAGATCCAATGATTGCTAGGGATTTAGGAGGATGGTCTTCTGCAAACTATCCATAGACGCCAATGCCAACGGGCTCTCCACTGAGCAGATGAAGTGCAAGCTGGGGAGCTCTTAAGCTAATTTGTTTTTCACATGTGATAAATGTTTTCAAATAAAAATTATTAATTGTACTTTCAAAGTTGACTGTATAAATTGAATTATCAGTTAACCTACACTCCAAATCTTCTGCAACAAATATACTGAAGATATAAATTAAAGACATAAAAACATTTTTATCAACATAGAATAAAGTTTTCCCATTGCATAAAACATTAATTTTCCCCAAAATTTTATAACACTCATTTGTCATATGGGAAGACATTATTGTAATAATCCAAAAAGTATTTTTTTAAGCTGTTCAAAATAATACAACTTCAGTTACATACCTGGAAGATTAGAGTGGATACTGGTTAGTTCATTGGTTGAATATGTTGCTGCCACTGGAGTCACTGCTTAGGTTTTCATCACTAGGTTATCTATAGGTTATCCATGGACTGCATGGTCAACTTATCTTTAGATTTAGATGCAAATCATATTCAGCTGTCACAGAGTTTCAAGATCATATTTATTCAGTTTCATGACTGATTAGAATTTTAAATTAGCCACCATAATAAACATGTGAGAAGGACTTACTAAAATATATTTTACAATACATACACTCTGTTTTCATGTATAGCTCACAGCTCCCAAAATTCTTGGGATTTCCAAAATGTTGAGAGCAATAAAGCTATCTCATTACATTAAAGAGGTGGTTTGTGAAGTAGCATCTAATGATAGGGTCTCATTGTCTAAAAGATCAAACTGTATGATTCAAGGGTTGCAACTTCCAGTCCCACCCCCAAAACTCAAAAGAGAGGAGGGAGCCTAGAGGTTGAATTCAATTTCTAGTGGACAGTGATTTTAATTGATTTTAATGCTTAAGTAATGAAACCTTTTTAAAAGTCCAAGAGAGGTTCTGGAGAACACCAGAGTTGGTAAAAAATGTGCAAATTTAAGGAATATGGCATAGGATATGAAAGCCCCATGCCTTTATTCCATACCTTATGTGTCTCTTCCATTTGACTGTTGCCGAGATCCTCAGATTACTGTTCCTACTTAAAAATCCTAAGTGCAACTGTTTCATTTTGGGACAGTGTTTAATTCCTCTGAGCCTTGAATTTTTTCACTTGATAGATCATTAAAAAAATGAGTACTTTTTAAAAACAATATTCCCTGTACTCCCTGTATCTTGCAAATTTGCAGATACCTAGTAGATGAATACATTTTACAAAGCCACATATTATTCTAAAATATTTACATTTAAAAATTACCTCTTCTATTTAAGGTTACCTTAAAAAGTCAGAAGTGTTTAATTGCTAACATGAAGTATACTGAATATATAAATTTTGATAAGGAAACAAAAGAAGAAAGTACTTCAATGGTTTCAATGGTTAGTGGAATTACAAATTTATTTCTTCACCTACTTCATACATATGAAGCTCTTTTTAGCCTTTATAAATACAGTTTTGCCTTTCAAAATCCAATGATGTGAAATATATATAAATAAATTATTAAAAAAATACAATGTATTGATAATCCAAACAACAAGAACCAAATGCAGTGAAATTTTCAATTAAATTATTAAGATTTTTCTTAAGTCATTCAGCACCAGATTAATTTCTTTTCCATCACACACAGCTGTATTGCAAATCAGTTTTATGAGTGAATTTGCATGCTTTAGACCAATTACAGTTTCTATCCCCTTATGCTATTTAACTGAAAGGACAATCTTAATTGACAGAAATTTATTTATGGAAAGAATTTATTAAATATCTTTCCTAAAATTTTCACCCTTCTGTGAGAGTTACAAAATGGGGGGGGGGAACATTGTGTTTTTTCTACTAATGGATAATCAGATAGTATAATGTTCATGTAATGGTAATTTGAATGTCACATCTACAAATATGTGATATAATTTTTATATCCTTATAAGATGTAATAATTGGATTGAAATAAATTGAAATGCAGAAAATATGTAATGTTCAAGCTTAATAAGTTTTTTAGTTTGGGACATAAAAATGAATATAAAAATCAAATTTAACTCATTTCAGTAATGTAAGTATATTAGTATCTTTAATTTTGGACTTTTGAATTGATTTCTTTGCAGTATCCATTGATTTCTTCTAGCTGTTTGTTTGCCTATGATTTTTCTTCTTTATTCTCTAATACTATTTTTTTCAGAAACCTGACTCTCCAACACAAAAAATTACTTTTTCAGCTGGTATCCACATTTTGTCCTATGTTGTTTCCTACAAAGTATAGGGGAATCATGTTTATTAAAAAGAGCAGAGTGAAAAAATAATGTTCTAGATATATCACAGACTGTGATTTGTATAATAAAAGTTTAGAATAAATAACATAGGAAATGGTTTACTAACAATTTAATATTATGAAAAGCATGATATAAATTGACTTCACCACAATAAATTCTAAATGTAAATAAAAGTATATACATATGCATAAAAATGCTGGAGCTTAAAACTCCAAAGTCAGTTGCATATGCTATTACTTGGAGTAAGAAGGTAAGAATAAAGATAATATTTTGCTTCCTTATATTTCTAAAATTTCTACAGTAAATATTTTGTAAGTTATATTTAGTTATGTTTCTAGAAGTATTTTTAATGAATGTATTTTAAAACAAAAAAAATAGTGTAAAGGTTTTGAGGACACTATCTTACATTTTTATATCCAATCTGATGATATATTCAGAATCAGTGATGTATACCTTTTATTATTCTGCCAAGGATGGGAGCTAAAGCTATGTTCCCTGTTCATGTTTTCTCCTACTAATTAAGGAATAAGTAATTATTTATCTCTTTATTATATTTCCTATTTAAAATTTCTTGATATTAAACTTTCTATTTTTACAAGTATTAAAATATACTTGATAGAAAAAAGTATTTAAAAGATTTGGAGTTTTTCAATAGAAAGAGAATGTCAGTAAAATTTTATCTTAGTTACTGATTCCTAGATCTATTGCAAAAAAAAAAAAAAAAAAACCCTTGTATTTTTTTATACAGGGGTGATAGAGCACAAGAAAGAATAATACTTTGATTTTATCTTTTAACCTTTAATATGGGCTTTAAATAACTACACAGAGCTTTTTCAATTTTTATATATTTTTTCCTTTGAGAAAGTAATAAGTGTTGAAAGGCTCTATAAAATAGAAGTGCCATTTGATACATTGGTAAAACAAAGCTACAAAGAACCTAGCGCGCAGACATACCCAATTGAGCAGGAGTTTTAACTGTAATCTTAGTTGACATTTATCTAAAGTTCTCTCCTTCTTTGTCATTACGCTATTACAGGTACAAGTTTGAGTAGCCCATAAATCAGAGGTTCTCTAATTCTGTCTGAAAAATCAAGACTGATATATTTAAATTTATCTGAATCCCAAGGCCCTTGGAGAATGGATTGTTTAATAGAGATGTATGGCTCTCTTCCAGGTAGTAGACATTACACTATGGTCTATAAAACCCCACATTTGCTCCAGTCCTTAGCTTATCACAGTTCTCCATTTCAGAAAGTATAAAAAAAATGTTTGCTCACCTTATTGAAAAGCTTCAATCCATCCTGTTTTATTTATATAAAATTTTCTTAAACTGACCTTGAGGAGCTTTCTAAGAAAATGATAAGATTTGTTACTGTTGTTTTTAATAAAATATACCATTTGAAATTCTGCTCAGGAGGTTTTGAGATGGTTTTATCTTTGTTACATACATGGAGATTCTGAATGTCCAGATAAATTTTCTAGTACACTGTATAGGTCAGCACCACATTCTTGTCCATCAACTTACTACTCCAATAATATTTACCCATCAACATAAATGGTTCTAAGTGCAAACTGACATATACCTATGTATTACATTTATGTCATTATTTACTATATTTACTTCTCTGAGTGATTTTGTAAACAGAGAATTTAGGCCCTTTAAATAGCATCCAAACAAACTAAGCTTAGAAAGACCCTTACTGTTCAAATGTCATGAAATTTGAAATTGAATGGTTGATTTTTACATACATGTCTTTATGTCTTCTTGAATTCCCTTATAATTGCATGTCTGAAATTTTGATCCATGTTTAAAATTTCATGTGACATGAGATTTTATATACTGTGAAGTTGTGGTTACTTTGAAGTTCATTAATTCCCTAAATAAAACAAGTTATTAATTTCTACAGAAACCATTTTTTTCCTATATCTAACAGTATTTTAAAAACTGAGTCTGTAATTTGCTCTTTGATGGAAAACACAATTTAAAACTTGTCATTAAAATGAATATTTTAAGGTAAAATCTATTTAAGATCATCTGAAATACAGAAATTATAGATGGATATGGAGCACTTCTATATTTTTATTAAAGTTCTAATTATTCCTTTTCAGTTTCACAATTCTGCTTATAGTAGAATTATTTCAAATATATTACAAGCAGTTATTGTCTTTACTTGCTAAAAGCACAGCTCACACTTCAGTTGGTTCTCTTGACAAGGCTAATGTGGGGTGATAAATAGGAAAAAAAAAACCTGGAAAACAACAGTTTCTAAAATTCTCTCTTGACTTGGTGTGTCTTAAGTCATGGGTGGAGTGGCATAGGAGAAAATGGAATTGTCTTACGGCCTGGCAGTGACAAAAGGATTAAATATAAAAGACTTGGGATGTTGTTCTTGTTTATTTCTACTATTACCTTGGGGAAAATAGTGCCTGCCTAACTATGGCACTGGTTTAGAGCCCCGGTCAGCCTGGTCATGAGCAAAATCTGAAGCCCTGTGCACAAGAATTTGGTTAAAGCAGATGAAACTAAATTTAGGCTATTTCTCCACCCCTCTCCCTTTCTAAATTTTAAATTTAGGCTATTTCTCCACCCCTCTCCCTTTCTAAATTTACTGATAAATTATAATCTATTTAATGAGGACCTTATTCTATTATTTCTTTGTGGGAGACTATATGGATAAAGGCTTTTCTGATTCCAGGTAGTAAAGGATAAACTTCTGGGGTTTCCTGGTGACTTGGGGTCTTTATCCTAGAGCTCATTTCTTCTCTTCCTTCAGCTCTTTAGAACTGCCATAGCTTTCCTACATTGTCTAACAAATACCTAATATCCTCAGGAGAACATGAGGCCACTAGGTAATATAGAATATAAAGAACGACCTCTCCCCAAACACCATTTATTACCTGAACTGTCCTTCAGTTTGAAAAGGTAAAATTGAACTAACAGACAAAATCACCCAAAATCTTTTCTATATCCACAGGCTACTTTAGTATTTCTGACCCAAAAAATATTACCAGCTTTATCTATGACAGTAAAAGCAGCCCTTTGTTCATAAAAATAATGTGAGAAGATGAAAAATCAAAATTTTCAGGTCAAGAAATTCTCTAACACAGTGAACAAGAATACTAGATGATAGCATCAAATAAATCAAGATTAATTAACTAATTATTGTAGATAAGGGTATACCATGATGTACTATAAATTCAAGAACTAGAAATAGAAATAAAAACACTTCAGAAAAGTAGTTGAAGAGAAACAGAAAATGCACATAAATATTAAGATAGATATCTCAAAGAAGAGTAAGTACTGATGAATATACAGTGAGAGAATATGAATGTTAAAAAAATGAAGCTATAAAAAATATGAAAAAATAAAAGACATGTACAAGAGATCCAACATACATACAACTGGAGTTGGAAGACTTAAAACCAAAATAAAGCAGGACAGCAGGCTAAATTAATTTTTCTTAAACAATCTTTTAAGAGACTCTATCTTTATAATTAAAAAGATTAAGCAGAAAGGTTTGTTTAAAATTCAGTGAAGTAAAATTAATAAAAATTCTGTGCCTCTGTGTCAAAACAGAGCAAAGTTCATTTATAAAAGGAAGAACTGTTGTGAATGAATCCTCTAACATTTTTATTAAAGTAGCACTGATGTAGTCTTATAGGTATAGTATAAATCAATATCCATATCTACTAAATTATGTTCACACTAGAGATTTAGTTTCATTTGTCACGCAATGTCTTTCACCAGATTTGCCAACACCTCTACCTTTCTGCTAACTATTAATTTGATTTTATAGTTTGAAATTTTATAGACTTCATAGTTCATATGAACCACATATGTGTAAAGTAATACTATCTGTGATTGCTGTGTCTTTGTGTATCTGAATTATTTCTCTTAGTATATTTCCTATAGAATGCACTCACATTGTTGCAGATCTCAGTTTTTTCCCCCTTCAATTTGAATATAATCTTTCTGTTTACCACATCATTTATGAATATACCAAACTACTTTCATGACTTTAATCAAGCATATATTCCCAATTAGAATGATGCTTTTTCCTTTCACCCCCAGTTACTTTTTTTTGTTTTTAAAATAAACCACCTCTTCCCACTCCACCACAATCTCTTAAATACTTTTGATAGTTTCTCTTTTCTTGTCATTTTCTCAATAGCCCCCCTTTGTTTATTAGCATCTGCTAGTACTTTGCATTGTCAAATCATCCATGTAAGCATCCAGTTTTAGTCTTTGTCATTCTGACTTGCTCTACTACACATAATTCCTCACACTTCTTTTGATGCAAATGGCAGCCCTCCATCTTTCCTAATGGCCAAATAATACTAAACTTTGTGGCTATAGCACATCTTCTTGATCCATTCTTCTGTGAGAGGACATTTGGTTGTTCCATATAATGCCTATTGTAAATAATGCTGTAGTAGAATACATAAATTTTTGAATTGATGATTCCATGTTCTTCAGAAAGGTGCCCAGGAATGTGATTGCTATATCATCATGTGGTATTTTCAAGTTTAGATTTTTAATGTCAATCTTGATCACTTTCCAAAAGGTCTTCATCAGTTTCTTTCCCACCAGAAGTATGATAGAGTTTCTTTTTCTGTGCATCTTCTCCACTTCTTGTGTGGGTTTCTTTTTAATATGTGTCATTCTTAGTGGTAGAGCTTTCGCTGGGGTTTTGACATGAATCCCTTCCTCATCAGTTCCTCATTAAAAGGATACTCTTTTTTAAAAAATAATTTATATATATATATATTTATATAAATTTATATAAATTTATATATATATATAAATTTATATATATATATATATACATTTCACATCATTGTGATCCCTTGGGGTCACCCACCTCCTCCACTCCCTGGCCACTCCAGCTGGTCCCCCCACTTAGTTGTGTACATTTGTTTGGTTGTCCATATATTAGTGAAATCATTTGGTTTCTGTCTTTTTCCTCTGACTTGTTTCTGCCAATATGGTTTCTTCTAGGTACATACATGCTACCAAAAAAATCATAAAATTTGTCATTTTTAATTGATGCATAATATTCCATTGTGCATCTATAACACATTTTATTCATCCAGTCATCTGCCATGGGGCATTTGGGTTGTTTCCAGGGCCTTGCAATTAGAAATAGTGCTGCAATAAACATCCAAGCACTGGTGTCCCTTTGTACCCACATTGAGGTCTCTTTTGGGTAGATTCCTGGAAAATCGATTGCTGGGTCAAATGGTAATTCCATTTTCATTAGTTTGAGGGTTCTCCACACTGCTTTCCATAGTAGTTGGAGCAGTTTACACTCCCACCAGCAGTGTGAAAGTGTTCCTTCTCTCCACATCCATGTCAGCACTTGCTGTCCATTTTTTGATTGTGGGCCATTCTTACTGGTGTAAGGTGGTATCTCATTGTGATTTTGATTTTGCATTTCCATAATTATTAGTGAAAGAGGAGTTTTTAATGTGCCTGTTGTCCATTTATACTTCCTCTTTAGAGAAATGTCTTTTAGATCTTCTCCCCATTTTTAACTGGGTTTTTTGCTTTGTTTTTGTTAAGTTGTGAGAGTGCTTTGTGTAGCTTTGTTATCATAACCTTATCACTTGTATGGAGGGTAAAAATATTTTCCCACTTGGTTGGGATTGTTTTTTCTGTTGTCTCTTTTGCTGTACAGAAGCTTTTTAATTTGATGTAGTCCCATCTGTTTATGTTTGCCTTCATTTTTTTTGCCAGTTTTAGGTGTGTCCAAAAGTGGATTTCTGTGTTGTAACTCATGAAGGGTTTTACCCAGGTTTTCCTCTATGTATTTTATGGTTTCAAGTCTTACATCCAAGTCTTTTATCCATTTTGAATTAGTTTTTGTACATGGTGTGAGAGAGATATCTTGGGACATTTTTTTTACATGTCTTGGTTCAGTTTTCCCAGCACTATTTATTGAAGAGGCTCTCCTTGTTCCCAGTGTAAGTTTTTCACTCATTTTTCAAAGATTAGTTGACTATACATGTGTGACTTTATTTCAGGGGTTTCAGTTCTGTTCCATTGGTCTGATTGTCTGTTTTTGTACCAGTACCAAGCTGTTTTAATTACCATGACTTTGCAGTATAGTTTAAAGTCTGGAATAGTAATACTGCCATTCTCTCTTTCTATGGTCAGGAGGTTTTTTGATATTCGAGGTGTTTTGTTATTCCATATGAATTTCAGTAATTTTTGTTCTATCTCTGAAGAATGTCGTTGGAATTTTTATAGGGATTGCATTGAATCTGTAGATTGCTTTTTGTAGAATGGCCATTTTGATGGTGTTAATTCTTCCAATCCATAACCAGGAAATATCTTTCTATTTCCTTATGTCTTCTCCTATCTCTTTTAGCAGCATTTTCAAAGCCAAATAAAGATAGCATGAAGAAAGAAAACTATAGACCAATTTCCCTAATGAACATGGATGCAAAATTTTTAAATAAAATCCTGGCAAATTGAATCAAATGATATATAACAGGTATTACTCAACGTGACCAAGTGGGCATAGGGATTGTTCAACATTCGAAAATCAATTAATATAATCCACCACATCAAAAAGGAGAAAACCAAAAACCATGTGGTCATATCAATAGATGCAGAGAAAGCATTTGATAAAGTTCAAAACCCATTTATGATTAAAGCTCTTGAAAATGTAGGGATAAAAGGAACATATCTCAACATAATAAAAGTCATCTATGACAAACCTAAAGCAAACATCATCTCAAAAGGGGCAAAACTAAAATCATGGAGATGGAGGAGGAGGAGGAGGAGGAGGAGGAGGAAAAGGAGGTGGTGGTGGAGGAGAAGGAGGTGGTGGTGGAGGTGGTGGAGGAGGTGGAGGTGGAGGTGGAGGTGGAGGTGGTTGTGGTGGTAAATAATTTAAAATACCATCCCATTTACCATCACACTGAAAAAAAAATACCTGGGATAAACTTAACAAAACATGTAAAAGATGCAAAAAAGGATATACTCTTGTTGGGTGAACTCTTTAATTCTGGTCTTCAGACCAATACTTATTTGGGTTTTCTGTTTTTTTTTTTAATGGTTACATTGAATAAGTTTTATGTATACCTTGAGAATTAACCTCTTGTCAATAATGTAAAGTGTGAAGATTTTGTCCCTTTCAGTAAGATGCTTGTTTCATTCTACTTGTATTTTCTTCAAAATCCAATCCCGTACTTTTGCTTTCATTTCCCTTTTCATTGGTATCACGACTCCAAACTATCAAGATACATATCACCAAAGTTTTCTCTTCTATATATTTTAACATTGCAGGACTTAAAACTTTTAATTCTCCTTGAACTTATTTTGGCATATATAGTTAGAAGGTGATCCTACTAATTTTTTTACAGGTAGCCATCCTTTTTTTTTTTTTTTAAGTAATAGATGTTAAAGAGATTCTCCCAATTTTGTAGTTGAGGCTCCTAATCATGAATTAATTATTGATATATATGCGAATTAATTTCTAGACTTATATTCTGTTTCATTGATTCATGTATTTTCATGCCAATACCATATTGTTTTAGTTACCATTGTTTTATAATATGATGTCAGGTAATATGCCTCCCTGTTTCTCCTTTTGCTCAAGATTGCATTTGCTCTTCAAGACCTTTCATGTTTTTTATATATAATTTATAAAGTTATATATAATATGCAATATTATATAATATGCTGTATATAATGTAATGATTATATAATCATGTATAATTATATTATATATAATATAACCATATTATATAACATCATATACTATATAATACATGTTAAATATATATTGTATAATGTTATGTATTAATATATAAGATATATTAAAATATATAATACATATATTATATATACATATATATGCAATGCATATATTATGTATTATATAATACATATTATATATTATCTATATAATGTATGACATGTATTATGTATAATATATAATATATTATCTATAATTCAAATTTATTTGAAGAATATAATTTGGTACTATGTGGTATTTTGATGATAATTGCATCATATTTAAATATCCCTTTGATCAAATAGTTATTTTGACTATAATGACTCTCATTTATAAGCATGGAGTATCTATCTCTATAATCATGACATAATATATAATCTTTAATAATATCTTGTAGTTTTTATTACATAAGTCCTTCACATCCTTCATTAGGTTAATTCCTACATTATTTAATTCTTTTTTGTTCTTTGTATAAATGGCATTATCTTCTGAATTTTTTTCACAATCACTGTGTGTAAAATATGCAAAATATATTTTATGCTATTTTATGACTTGCTAATTTTCTGTATTCATTTGTTATTTTTAATAAATTTTTTAGTGGAATGTTCAGTTTTTCTATATATGGTATCATATCATTTATGAAAAGTGATAGTTCTTTTCCTAAAAAATTCCTTTTATTTCCTGCTGTCTCTTCTATTTCAGATCTCTAATACTATATTAAGCAAAAATAGTGACACCTGGCATCCTTTTCTTGAGTTACTGAACTTGAAGAGCTTCCAGATTTTTATCATTAAGTATATGGACTGTAGATTAGTAATATATAGTCTTTACTATATTAAGGTTGGTTTCTCCAATTTCTATCTTTTACCAAAATTGGAGGTTGAATTTTATCAAATATTTTCATTACATCTATTTATATTATTACTTTAATCTCCTTGATACAGTGATTTATATTTTATCAACATTGATTGATATATATTAAATTATACTTGCATCCCTGGAATAAATCTTGATCATGATTCTTGTATTGCTCAATTTGATCTGCTAGTATTTTGTTGAAGATCAGTATTCATCAGGGATACTGCATCTCTTTGCATCAGTATTCATAGGGGATACTGCTTTATAATTTCCTTTTGTTTTTTTGGGTTTTTTTTTTTTTTTTTGGTCTTGTAGTAGGGTAATATTGACAACATAAAATATATCAGGGAGCATTTACTTTTGTTGAACTTTTAGAAGTAGTTGAGCAAGATGATTATAATTTTTTCTTAAAGTCTGTCTGCTCTGAGGGTTTTGTTTTGGGAGAATTTTTTACTACATTTTCAATTTCCATGATTATGATTGTTTTATTCAACTCTTCTCTTTATTACTGTGTTAATCATATTAATTTTTAATATTCTAGAAACCTGCCCATTGATGTCACATTATTAATTGTATATAGTTGTCCATAGTAATGTTTTATAAAATGTGTTTCAAAATCATCTGCAGTAATTTCTTTCATTTATAAATTT
Organism: Uropsilus gracilis; assembly: GCA_004024945.1. NCBI lineage: Eukaryota > Metazoa > Chordata > Mammalia > Eulipotyphla > Talpidae > Uropsilus > Uropsilus gracilis. The sequence continues at coordinate 92,053 of PVHY01003921.1, forward strand.
ATTTATTAATATTTTTATTTTTTCTCTATGAGCCTAGCTAAAGTTTGATTTTTTAATTTTTCAAACAACCAACTTTTAGTTTTATTGATCTTTAGTATAATCTTGCTTATTTCTGTTCCAATTTATTTTTGCTCTTTTTTTTTTTTTTAACTAACGACTATGCTGTGGCCAATTAGATAATTTGAATATAAATACATTCTGATGGGCTGAATTTTCACTGTTCTTCTTAACACTCTATAATTTTAGATGTCTGTTACCACTATAATTGTTTTGTTGCTTTGTTATAGCCCCTGTAGTACTTGATGTATAGCTTGATTTTAATAAAGTTTGTGCTTCCCAGTGAAGTTCTCTGCCCTTTCTTCTATCTTAAATGATAGTCTTGGAAACTGGAGGATTTTTTTCCTTGGGATAATTTAACCCCTACCATTCCTTTCTTGCCTGTTAGGTTTCCACTGAACATACCATGAATAGTATAATTGATAATCTTTTTTATAATCTTTTTTCTCTCAGTGATTTCAATAAGCTATTCTTGTCTTTGGCATTCAATAGTTTTACAGTGATGTTTCCATGAGTGTGCCAATCAATATTATTTTGTTTGGGATTCATTTTCCTCTTGGATCTGATGTCTTATTCATTTTCCAGATTGAAATGCTTCACAGCAATTATATCTTTAAATAAATTTTCTATGCCTTTCTCTTTCTCTTGTCCTTGTGAAATCACCATGATATGAATATAACTTCTTTTTTGGCCATCCTAAGCTGCTCTTAAATGGTTATCAATTTTTTATTTTTAGTTTTCCCTTTTTGTGTTCACTGCTGCTGTACTTTTAAGCTTAATAATCCTCTTCATTTCATATGTTTGTCTACTTTTGGAGCCCTTTATTGTATTTAAAAATTCAGTTAAAGACTATTTTAGATTTACTAGTTTTAGTTGTAACAATCATATTCTTTCTATCTTTATATTGTGCCTGTTTTTCATTATCCAATAAATTCTTAACTAAGCAACCATAGTTATAACTGTTACCTTAAATAGCTCATCAATCTTATTCCTGAATTCCGCTATATTGAGAATTTTCTCATGTTCTTTATCCCAGTATTTTTATGTATACATCTGTGTCTTCATTTTTTAGTTTCCTTGAGTTCTAAAAGGAGTTTCTTTTTCTTTATAAATTAAAATTATTACCCTCCTATAAGAAAACCATAATTCCATTCTTTCTATAACCAGCATCTTTCATAGACCAGTGCCTTTGAATTTGTTTTGATGGCAGGTTACAACTGCCAATAAAGGGTAATAGGGACATTAGTGCACAAAAAAACTATCTCCAGTGAGCATTAAGTTTTCAATACTTAATTACTGTTAAAAATATATGAGACATGTTGAGGATTCTCAGTGTTCACTTTCTTTAGGTCAACTCCTCAGCCAAAATGGCTCAGACAGTCTCCCTATGCCAAGACTGTTTGAGCAAAAGATGAGATATTGGATGGGGAATATGACTATTGTTCTTTTTTAATGTTTTATGTATTAAGGCAGCCTGGGGGGTTGCTTCTATTATTAAGACTCAGATGTTTCAACCCCTGGTTAGTGAGAGCATTCTATTGTCCTCTTGCTTTTGACCTTGAGTAAGGTTATATCAGGTGTTTTGTATAACACAGTCTCAGTTTGCAAATAATAGCCCATACTATGAGGACATACAGTTGATCTGTTCTGATTCTCCCCACTGGTATAAGTTCCAGCTGTTGTAGATTGCAGAATCAAGGTCAAGCCAGTAGTCATCCTTGTACCCTTACTGTAAGAATTTCCCAGTGGTAAACCTGCCATCATACATAATTCTAGTACCCTTCTTTATTGGGCCCAGTTATTAAAGTTCATGATATGGGTGTGTGCCCTTGAATCAACACAGCAGTCAACTTCTCCGTCAGGCTTGTATTGTCATGGTATCAATTCAAACAGAGTTCTATTACAGTTTTAGTTACCTCTTTCCGTTCTGTCATTGTTCCTGGTATAAGTGACACTCATTTGTTTACCTTCCAGGGACTTTTTGTCCTATTGTAATTTGGTTGTGTATATGTGGAGACATGCCCCATGTATTCAGTCTGCCACTGTCTTACCAGACTTCTTATTAATCATTTTTATATAGCTGAGTAGATTTCAGTTGTTAAACCATTTTTCTTTATTCATCTATCACTGGACACTTAGGTAGTTCTCATCTCTTGGCTATTGTGAATAATGCTGTGGTGAAAATGGGAATGCCAATGTTTCTTCAAATCACTATTTTCATATTATTCAATGAAATACACAAAAGTGTGATAGAATTTCTATTTTTAATTCTTGAGGATTCTCTGTACTGTTTTTCATATGGCTGCACCAATTTATATTCCCACCAATAGTTTAGGATGGGTCTCTTATCTATATTATCTCTACAGCACTTATTTCTTATCTTTTTGATAATTTGAGTAGATATAAATGATATCTCATTCATTTTTAATTTGCATTTTCCTAATAATATGAGACATCTTTCATGTACCTGTTGTTTTGTTAAGAAGTGTATACTCAGATCTTTTACCTGGTTTCCAAATATATTATTTTGTTGTTGTTGAGTTTTATGAGTTCCTTATATGTTTTTGATACCTTTGTCAGATGCATGATTTACAAATACAGTCCCATTAGGTAAAATTCCTCTGAATTTGATAATAGTCTCCTTTTTATGAAAAGAAATTTTTCTTGGGGTACTGGTGGATTTCTTTACTGGAGTAATCTTAGCTGAGGAAAGGCCTGGAAGGACTAAGTTGGATGGGTGATACTAGATATAGAGGAAGGAAATTCCTCTATATGTGATATGATTGAAGATTCATATATCTTCCAGAGATCTGAGGTTGTGCTTTAAGGACTGTGAAGGGAATTTTATAGTTAATGAGGAAAAATAAAATATTTATGAAATAAAATCATTGGAGAATATCACTTTTGATCCATTTGCTTTTTCCAATGTCTACGCTTGTAAAACTAGAAATGTAATTTTTGCATTCCTCATTCTTTGGGAAATGTAATTAAAGTGCTCCTCATTTATTGAAGGATATTCATTGATGGTTACATAAGTGTTGACAGGAACTAAATTAAAAAATGACTTCATGAGAGTACAGTGGAACTGGCAAAGCCTTTATACAGCAACCTTCATAAATTTAGGAGGGCATAATGACAGGATCCAAAATGAACTCCTGTAGACATCAGTGTAAATTTAGGGAGCTCTGTGAAAAGACCTGAGGGTGACCTGCCATCACAGATGCCATGTAGATATCAGCATGACTGCAGTAAGACCCTAAATTGGTTAAGGGTGAACTGCAGAAATCAGTGTTACTGTACTAAGCTTCCAGGAGGGGTGTAAGGAGAAACCCACCATAGCAGTCCTCCCACAGATATCTTCCAGCCTTCATGAACACCAGAAAGGGGCCTGAAGGTACTTACCATTGTGGTCCCACAATCGATACCAACACAACTTCAGTGAGCTACAAGAAAAGCTCTAAAAATAGTCCTGACATAGAAGACCTCCCCCAATTCACTAACGACCCAGTAGCAGATTAGTTCTTCCTAACATACAGTACCATCAACTGGAAAACCAGAAGTTCTGCACACTTAGTGGGAATCAAATAACATGGGTTTGGAAAACAAACAGAAATTTTACCCCTCAAGAGACAACTGTGTAATAGAGAGAACAAATCTCAAGAACATAATCACAAAGACATGGTAGAAAATTTTTCCTTCCTGATACACAAGTTCAAAATTGCCATAACAAAGATATTAAAAGAAAATATAGCTAATATGATCAAGATATAGAAGAAAATTCAGAAAAACAAAGCCTTGGTAACTAAAATATATAGAATTATTTTTGTTTTGTCATTTCTTTAGTTATGTTTATCAAACATTTTTACGAGTGAAGCACAATGCTAGGTCAAGTAAGTTAAAGATATCTAGTTGTCTTCATGCAGTGTTTAATTCTGTGTAATAATAGTATTGGGCTTAATAAAAGTAGTAGATAATTCATCATTCATCAATTAAAGCAATGCAGAATACTAGAAAATCAAGATTAATACTAAAAAGGGGGTAAGTTTCATGTAAAGAGGCAAATGAAGTGAGGCATTGTAAGGTCTAAATATTATTTCTTCTGCTATTAATTATTCAGCAGGGCATAGAAAGATTAGAAAAAATATTGCACATCTAAAAATAAGAAGAAGCTAACTTGGAACATAGACATTATAAACTCCATTATTTATTCAAATATTTATTGTTTTAGTATTAAGGGCTGAACACACAGAGATTAAGAAGATATTCTCTGCATAAATAAAAGAATTACTATGCAAAATAGTAGAATTATTGGGGAGGTGGGGAAGGAGCACAATTTTATAGAGAATGTAGAAGGACCATTTTGTACAGGGAAGCATAGATAGTAATTAAGACAAATTTGGGCACATAGCAGAAAATTTCCAGGAGCGTTATTATCTAAAACACCTGTAATAACAAAAAAGGACTATATTTGGACTAGAGCTTTAAATTTGTTATTTGTAAATTTGGGCACTTGATATCAGCTGAACCTCAATTTTCTCATATATGCCAAGGAATTAAACCCAGTGCAACTGTTTCTTGCAAGGATTTAAAATATAGCCACCTGTTCATGGATTGGAAGAATTAATATCATCAAAATGGCCATCCTACCAAAGGTATAGATTCAATGCAATCCCAGTAAAAATCCCAATGACATTTTTAAAGAGACAGAACAAATATTACTGAAATTCATATGGAATAACAAAATACCTCAAATATCAAAAAGCTTCCTGACCAGAAAAAAAGAGAACGGAGGTAACAATTCCAAACTTCAAACTATACTACAAAGCCATAATAATTAAAACAGCTTGGTACTGATACAAAAACAGACAATCAGACCAATGGAACAGAATTGAGTGCCCTGAAATAAAACCACACATATAGAGTTAACTAACCTTTGACAAAAGAGTGAAAAACTTAAATTGGAACAAAGATAGCCTCCAATAAATGGTGTTGGGAAAATTGGACTAAGACATGCAAAAAAATGGACAAAGACAACTCCCTCACACCATATACAAAAAATCAACTCAAAATGGATAAAAGACTTAGATGTCAGACCCGAGACCATAACATATATAGAGAAAAACTTGGACAAATCCCTCCATGATTTACAATTCAGAAATTCCTTTCTGGAAACATCTACAGATGGCAAAAAATGAAGGAAAACATAAACAGATGAGACTACATCAAACTAAAAAGCTTCTGTACAGCAAAAGAGACAACAGAAAAAACAAAAAGAAGCCCAACTGAATGGGAAAAAATTTTTGCCTGCCACAAGAGTGATAAGGGTTTAATAATGAATATCCATAAGGAAAATACACAACTTAACAAAAGCAAAACAAGAAGTCCAATCAAAAAAATGGAGAGAAGAAATAAAAAGACACTTCCCAAAGAGGAAATGCAAATGGCCAACAGGCACATGAAAAGTTGTTCAACATCACTAGCAATAAAGGAAATGCAAATCAAAACCACAATGAGATACCACCTTACACCAGTAATAATGGCCCACATCCAAAAAATGGGCAACAAGTGCTGGCAGGGATGTGGAGAGAAAGGAATACTCTTACACTGCTGGTGGGAATGTAAACTGGTCCAACCACTATAGAAAGCTGTGTGGAGGACCCTCAGACTAATGAAAGTGGAACTACCATTTGACCCAGCAATTGCTCTTTTGGGAATCTATCCAAAAGAGACCTCAATGAGGGTACAAAAAGACACCTGTGCTCAAGTGTTTACTGCAACACAATTTATAATTGCAAGGTCATGGAAACAACCTAAATGCCCCCAAACTGATGACTGGATGAAAAAAGGTGGTATATATACATGATGGAATACTACTCATCAATTAAAAATGACAAATTTGATGATTTTATAACAACATGGATGTATTTAGAAGAAATCATATTATCAGAAACAAGCCATAAAGAAACCAATGGTTTCACTAATATACAGGATGTAGTGAAAAAAATAAACAAAAGTTTTGAGGAAAAGTCAAAACATGTTAGCTAAGCACCAAACTGAAGCACACAACTTTGAGCAGGAGGGGAAGGGGGGGGGCAAATCCCTGAGATTACAATGTTGTGAAATTTATATATAAATAAAAAAAAAAGAAGCTAACATTCAAAAACCCCAATTAAATTACACCTGCATTCCAAAGTCTCTTTTCCCCCTTGTGCTAGGAGGTCTAAGCAGCAAGTTGCATTTATTAATGGACAAGTCTCATAAAACTCCTTCATTCTGGATTACGCCTCTCTAGATTCTACCCATCAATGTAAATGCTGACAGTCTTAGAAATCAGCAGACTTGTCAGTCTGTAACATAAACTTGAGTTTGTTTGTGCTCAGTTTTCTCATGACCAAACGACAATTCTTTCTAACATGAATACTGTAAAAATGATTATCTCTTCTCAGTGCTTCATATCACATGTATTTCTGTTCAGATGAAGTCTTAGAGAAAATCTTTTCACTTCTCTTTCCCTGATCCCTAAATATGAAGCACATTAGGGCTCAAGTGATAAAATAGTAATAGAAAAGAACATTATCAACAGCAAATATCTTTTGAAACCTTAGTGGGATTTGAAAATTTTGATTATACTCATAAACTTGAAAAATATCTTATAGTTCTTTCTTGATGAATGTTCTCATTTGTGCTATTTTCTAGTTTCCCTTGTTTTCAACTTCATAAATATGAACATTCCACATATTCAGTTGTTAATGTGCACTCCTATCTTCATCCTTTATCATGTACCTGTAGTGCAGGCATTCAATTATTGTATTAACTTTTTTAAAAATAGTTTTAAACTTAAAGAGTACTAATAGGAACCATACAAATAACACAAACAACCATTCTATCCCAGGTAATAATTAGAATTTTAGTCCCTCTCTTTCTCTCTATGTCTCTCTCCCCCTCCTATTATTACCTCCTACTCCATATTTCCATTTCTCCTTTTCCCTATACAGTACAGACATAGAAATAGCTTTAAAAGTAAATGTTATATTATTTTTAATGGTATGCCTTATCAAGTCTATATGTTCCATATAAGGCACATTCCAAAAACCAAGGGAGCTTTCCAATCAACACAATGCAAAACTCTCCATTAAGAAATCAACAGGCACATGAAAAATTGCTCAACGTTGCTAGTAATAAGAGAAATGCAAATCAAAACCACAATGAGATACCACCTTACACCAGTAAGAATGGCCCACATCCAAAGAACGGGCAACAAGAATTGCTGGCAAGGATGTGAAGAGAAAGGAACATTACTACACTGCTAGTGGGAATGTAATCTAGTCCAACCACTATGGAAAGTGGTGTGGAGGACCCTCAAATTAATGAAAATGGAACTACCATTTGACCCAGCAATTGCTCTCTTGGGAATCTACCCAAAAGAGACCTCAATGTGGGTCCAAAGGGACACCTGTGCTCGAGTGCTTACTGCAGCACTATTTATAATTACAAGGACTTGGAAGCAACCTAAATGCCCCAAAACAGATGACTAGATGAAAAAAATGTAGTATATATACACTATTGAATATTACTCATCAATTAAAAATGACAAATTTGATGATTCTTTGTCAACACGGATGTACTTAGAAAAAATCATATTAGCAGAAACAAGTCAAAAAGAAAAAGACTGAAACCAAATGGTTTCACTAATATATGGGGAAAAAATAAACAAAAGGAAAAATGAGGAAAAATCAAAACAAGCTAAGCACATAACTTCGGGCAAGGGGGAAATGGGGGGGTGGGTGGGTAAATCCCTGGGATTGTAATGATGTGAAATTTATATATAAATAAATTTTAAAATAAAATACAGGCCACAGGTCTGGTACACAGTAGATTTGAAAATGGTCACTGGTATTAAGACTATTTGTGAGTTTAAATTCAATTAAGAGTAGTCAAGGATGTTCCAGATAAAGAAAAGCATAAATGACATTGGCTACTTAAAGAACAGCTTTATTTGGTTTCTACATAACAGAGCTGAGAAGCTGATTTGGAGGTAGATTATGCAGATAATGACTCCAGGAAGTTGACATGGTAGAATTTAGATAAGAAAGTATTTGTATGATTTGTTAAGGAATGATAGGGACCTAGATAGAAGACCTTTTTTCTATATGAATGTTTGCAAAATCCTTACGCTGTTAAAAAGAAACTGAACCAAGTACACCAATTCACTTAGCATCTGTATGTCATTCTCATTCCAGTGACCTGACTATTCAATGGATTGCTAAACAAATTGGTCATTTCTAATAAGGAACATTGTTTATCCTGCTCAACATTACTGTCTTCTGTTAATTCACTGCTCACCTGCAGTACCACACATTAAGGACCCACTTTTCTGCCGGGCACGGTGGCTCGTGCTTGTAAGCTTCAGCCTATGAAGCGGCAGGGGCTAGGGATCGCGGTTCGAGTCCCGCCTGGGGCCCGTAGTGAGACCTAGTTCCAAAAAATAGCTGGGTGTGGTGGCGCATGCCTGTAATCCCAGCTACCTGGGAAGCTGAGGCTGGGGATTGCTTGAGTCTGTGGTACCCTGGGCAA